>PVKC010049058.1:0-10799 GCA_004027635.1 Crocidura indochinensis | reverse complement strand
AAAAAAAAAAAATTAAAATGAGGACCCACCAGCACACCCAGAAAACCATGGCCCTGAAGAACAGAGTCCCCCACCCCTTCCAGCAGAATAGGTGGAACTTCACCCCAAATGGCTGAGCCAGAGCCATAGGAACATGGCCATTCAATTCTGCTACGCAGCTGAGCACTTCTCCTAGTTATGAGACCCAGCACAACACATAGAAAACACACTCCAGGGGCTGGAGTGATAGCACAACAGTAGGGCGTATGCCTTGCATGTGGCTGACCTGGCCCCAGTTTGATTTCTGTCATCTCATTTGGTCCCCCAAGCCTGCCAGGAGTAATTTCTAAGTGCAGAACCAGGAGTAACCTGAGTGCTGCCAGGTATGGCCCAAAAATCAAAACAAAACAAAAAAAAACAGAAAGCTGGGCCAGAGAGATAGCACAGAGGTAAGGGATTTGCCTTTCATGCAGGACAGTGGTTCGAATCCTGACATCCCATATGGTCCCCCAAATCTGCCAGGAGCGATTTCTGAGTGTAGAGCCAGGAGCGCCACCGGGTGTGACCCCCCAAAAAAAGAATATACTAGCTCTGAAAGGATAAATGAAAGTGGACTAGTAGATGTAAAAAGGGTACTCCACCCCCAGAAATATACCCCCAGAAAGCTGGATACACACTTGTCACCAATGATATGGGTCATTCTCCAGGATAGAACACATACTGACCCATTAAACATATCTCCATAAAGTCAAGAGGACAAAAATTAGGGGGGCCGGGCGGTGGCGCTGCAGGTAAGGTGCCTGCCTTGCCTGCGCTAACCTAGGACGGACTGCGATTCGATCCCCCAGTTCCCCATATGGTCCCCCGTGCCTGCCAGGAGCGACTTCTGAGCAAATAGCCAGGAGTAACCCCTGAGCGTCACCAGGTGTGACCCAAAAACCAAAAAAAAAAAAAAGAGGACAAAAATTGTATGGACTACCTTTTCAGATCACAAGGCACTAAAATTAGAAGTGAACTACAAAGGGACACAGAAGAAAAACTAACACCTGGAAATTAAACAGCTCACTACTGAACAACTAGTGGGTCAGAGATAAAATCAAAGAGGAAATCAAAACATTCCTTGAAACAAATGACAATGAACACATAAATTACCAGAATTTATGGGACACAGAACAAGTGGTATTAAAAGGAAAATTTATAGCTCTGCAAGCAGACATCAAAAAAGAAAAAGGGCCTACATGAATAGCTTAATGACACAACTCATAAAATTAAAAAATGATCAACAAAAGGAACCAAAAATTGGTAGGCAGAAGGAAATAACAAAGCTTAGAGCAGAAATGAAATGGAAATCAAAAAAAAATAATACGAAAGATCAACAAAAGCAAAAGTTGATTCTTTGAAAAAATACACAGGATTAATAAACCACTAGCAAAACTCACAAATAGAGAGAGAAAAACTTAAACCGATTAAGAAATGAAAAGGGGGTGCTCACTTCGACAGCACATATACTAAAACTGGAACAATACAGGATGAAAAGGGGGAGATCACTACAGATACTGCAGAGATTCAAAGGATAATCAGAGACTACTTTGAGAAACTCTAAGCCACAAAATATGAGAAGACAGAAGAAATGGATAAATTCCTGGTCACTTATAATCTTCCATGGTTAAACCAGGATGATCTAGCATATCTAAATAGACCCATCATTACTAAGGAAATTAAAAGAGTAATCAAAAGTCGTCTCCAAAAGCCCAGGCCCAGATGGATTCACTAATGAATTTTTTCAAACCTTTTACCAATTTTTTTCAGACTCTTTCAGGAAATTGAAAAAAGTAAAAACACTCCCAAATACTTTTTACAAAACGAATACCGATACCAAAAGCAGACAGAAATGCTAAAAAAGAAGAGAACTACAGACTAAAATGTCTGATGAACAAAGATGCAAAGATCCTCAACAAAATCCTAGCAAATAGTATTCAATGCCTCATCATGAAGGTCATACACCATGACCAAGTAGATTTCATTCTAGAGATGCAAGGATGGCACACACGTCAATCAATGTACTATACCGTATCAACAAAAGAAAAAATAAAAACCACGTGATCATATAATAGATGTAGAGAAAGTATTTGATAAGGTCCAACATCCATTCAGTATAAAAACTCTCATCAAGATGGGAATGGAAGAATTTTTTCACAATATAGTCAAGGCCATTTACCACAAGCAAATACTAAGTGAAAATAAACAAAACGCCTTTCCTCTGAAATTTGGTACAAGGCTGTCCCCTCTAGTCACTCCTATTTAACATAGTACTGGAAGTGCTTGCCATTGCAATTAGGCAATAAAAAGATATCAAGAGCATCTAGATAGGAAAGGAAGAAGTCAAGCTCTCACTTGACATAATACTATATTTAGAAAATCCTAAAGACTTATCAAAAATAACTTCTAGAAACAATAGATTTATATAGCAAAGTGGCAGGCTACAAAATTAACAACAAAGATCAATGGCCTTCTTATACACAAATAATTATAGAGAAGAAATAGACATTAAAAATATAATCCCGGGCCTGGGAGATAGCATGGAGGTAAGGCGTTTGCCTTTCATGCAAAAGGTCATCGGTTCGAATCCCAGTGCCCCATATGGTCCCCCGTGCCTGCCAGGAGCAATTTCTGAGTATGGATCCAGGAGTAACCCCTGAGCACTGCCGGGTGTGACCCAAAAACCAAAAAAAAATATGTATATATATATAATCCCATTCACAATAGTGCCAGACTTCAAATACCTTGAAGTCACCTTAATTAAAGAGAACCTATAAAGGACCTATAACAAAGAAAACTATTTAAAAAAAAAAAAAACTACTTCAAGAACTAAGAGACACATACCATGTTCATGGATTGGGAAGATTAACATCATTAAAATGGTAATGCTCCCTAAAGCATTGTACAAATTTAATGTAATCCCTCTAAGAATACCCATAACACCCTTTTATTTGTTTGTTTTTTTGGGTCACACCCAGTGACGCTCAGGGGTTACTCCTGGCTATGCGTTCAGAAGTCGCTCCTGGCTTGGGGGACCATATGGGACGCCGGGGGATCAAACCGCAGTCTGTCCTAGGCTAGCGCTCAAGACAGACACCTTACCTCTAGCGCCACCACACCGGCACCCCCAAGACACTCTTCAATGAAGCAGATCAAGGGCTGAAGACATAGCATGCAGAAGGACGGTGGTTGGAATCCCAGTATCCCAGATGGTCCCCCAAGCCTGCCAGGAGTGATTTCTGAGCACAGAGCCAGGAGTAACCCTGAACACTGCTGGGTATGACCCAAAAATCAAAAAAAAAAAAAAATGTGGATCAAACACTTGTCAAACTCATTTGGAACAATAAACACCCATAAATAGCAGGAGAAATCCTTGGGAAAAGGAATATGGTGGGCATCACATTTCCCAATTTTAAACTGTACTAGTCATTAAAACAGTATGGTACTGGAATAAAGATAGATCCTCAGATTAAAGGACTAGGCTTGAGTATTCAGAGAATGTTCCCCAGACATGCAATCAATTAATCTTTTATAAAGGGGTAAGAAATGCAAAATGGGGGGCCCGGGAGATAGCATGGAGGTAAGGCATTTGCCTTTCATGCAAAAGGTCATCAGTTCAAATCCCGGTGCCCCATATGGTCTCCCGTGCCTGCCAGGAGCAATTTCTGAGCATGGAGCCAGGAGTAACTCCTGAGCACTGCCGGGTGTGACCCAAAAACCAAAAAAAAAAAAAAGAAATGCAAAATGGAACAGAAAGCCTCTTCAACAAGTGGTGGTGAGACAAATGGTTTGCCACATGCAAAGAAGAAAACTGGCTGTCTAACAGGCACAAAGGTCAAATCAAAATGAATTAAAGACCTTGATATCTGACCCAAAACTATAAGATATATAGAAGAAAATGTTGGGGCCCAGGAGATAGCATGGAGGTAAGGCGTTTGCCTTTCATGCAAAAGGTCATTGGTTCGAATCCCGGTGCCCCATATGGTCCCCTGTGCCTGCCAGAAGCAATTTCTGAGCATGGAGTCAGGAGTAACCCCTGAGTACTGCCGGGTTGTGACCCAAAAAAAACAAAAAAAAAGAAAATATAGGCAAAACACTCCATGAGATCAAGTCTAAGGCATCTTCAAGGAGGAAACACCTGTCCAAACAAGTGGAACTACAAAAGGAAACAGTGAGTAGGATACAAAGACCATCCATGGAATGGGAGAAACTATTCATTCAATATTCATCAGATAAAGGGCTAATATATATGATATAAAGGTACTGACAGATCTTAACAAGAAAAAAACTAACTCCATCTAAAAATGGGAGAAGAAATGAACAGACATTTTCTCAAAGAAGAAATACATGGCTAAAAGGCACATGAACGCTCCACATCATTTAATCATCAGGGAGATGCAAATCAAAACAACGAGGACCGGAGTAGTGGCGCAAGTGAGAGGGCGTTTGCCTTGCACATGCTAACCTAGGATGGATAGCGGTTCGAGTTCCTGGCATCCCATATAGTCCCCCAAGCCAGGAGCAATTTCTGAGATCATAGCCAGGTGTAACTCCTGAGCATCACTGGGTATGGCACAAAAAGGCAAAAAAACAAAACAAAACAAAAACAATAATGAGATACCATCTCATGCCACAGAGACTGGCACACATCGCAAAGAACAAGAACAGTAAGTGCTGGCAAGGGCTTAGGGAAAATGAACTCTCATTCACTGCTGGTGGGAATACAGTCTAGTCCAGCCTTTATGGAAAACAATATGGTTATTCCTCAAAAAAACGGAAATTGAACTCCCATATGATCCATTAATACCACTCCTAAAAACACACAAAACAGGGAGCCGGGAGGTAGCGCAGGAGGTAAGTGCCTGCTGCCTTGCCTAGGACGGACCACGGTTCGATCCCCCGGTTCCCATATGGTCCCCCGTGCCTGCCAGGAGCGACTTCTGAGTGCATAGCCAGGAGAAACCCCTGAGCGTCACTGGGTGTGGCCCAAAAACCAAAAAAAAAAAAAAAAAAAAAACACACACACACAAAACAATAACAACAACAACAACAACAAAAAAAACCACAATACAAAGATGCCCTCTATATTCCTATTTATTTCAACTCTATTTACAATAGTCAGAATCTGGAAACAAGCCAGGTGCCCAACAAAAGACGTGTGGCTGAAGAAACAGAGGTACGTCTACACAATGGAATACTATGCAGATGTTAGGAAAAATGAATTCATAAAATTTTCCTATAGATAGATGGACATGGAGGCTATTATCCTGAGTGAGATAAGTCAGAGGGAGAAAGAAAGGTATATAATATTAACTCATCTGTAGGATTTAAGAAAAATAAAATAATAATAATACCCAGATAAAATAGATGAGGGCCAGAAGGACCAGCCATTATATGAAGTTTACCACAGTTAGAGAAATAATGACAACTACCATGACAATGATAGTGAGAGAAATAGAATGCCTATCTTGAAGACAGGCAGGGGTGGTGGAGGAGGGTACTGGGGGACATTGGAGGGAAAACTGCACTGGAGAAGGTGGGTGTACATTTTAAGACTGAAACTCAACTATGAACATGTTTGTAACCATGATGCTCAAATAAGTTTTGGCTTTTTTGTTTTGCTTTTGTGTCACCCATAGCAGCACTCAGGATTTACTCCTGGCTCTATGTTTAGAAATCACTCCTGGCAGGCATGGGGGACCATATGGGATGCCGGGATTCGAACCACGATCTGTCCTGGATGCGTGCAAGGCAAAAGACTTACCACTGGTGCTATCTCTCCAGCCCCAGAAATTATTTTAAAAATAAAGAAGATATAGTACCAACAAAAACAAACTAGCTTAGCAAAAAAAATAATAAAAATGAAAAAAAATTTAAGCGCTGGAGAGCTAGTACAGCAGGTAGTGTGCTTGCCTTGCACATAGCCAACCTAGGTTCAATCCTAGACATTCCATATGGTTGTCCAAGCACCACTAGGAGTGATTCCTGAGTATGGAGTCAGGAGTAACCCAGGAGCATTGCTAGGTGGGGCTCCACTTCATTCTGAACACAATAAAACAATATATTGCCTCAATATTCATGCCATGTACTTAAATTAAATCGACCCAGAGAAATAAAATGCATTGTCTTTCTATTATTACGGCCGTTTTATTTTTGTTGAGGCCACATCCGGTAGTGCTCAGGGTTACTCCTATTCTGTGTTCAAGAATCACTCCTGGCAGTAGTTAGGGGACCACAGGGAATGCTAGGGATCAAACCTGAGGTGGCAGCATGCAAGGCAAACACTCTCCATGATGTGCTATTGTTCTAATCCCCCAGAGGTCCTTTTAGATGTGCTCCAAAGGAAAACCAATGCCCAGAGGGAAGTAACATCCAAAACAATCACAGGAATTAAAAATTTTAGCCCCAGCTTGAGTTCACAGTGTAGAGCTGTTGCCTCAGGAGGCATCCAGCCCACGACACCACATCAAGAGCTGAGTGCCAAACACTGGCCAAAGTCACAAACTGGAACTGAGCATGACAAATCAGAAGATGAGTGCCATTAAGCAATTAAACAAAAACAAATGTCAAAGGCCTTCACTAAAAAAATCATTTATTTCTGCTCCTTTCAGGAATCTTATTCAGAAAGTTTCACACTCATCTCAGTAATATGCTGTCCACATACTGTTGAAAGGCAAAGCACCATGGTCAAAGCTGATCGGCGGCCCAGCTTTCTCTGCTATGGGCTCTCACTTCTTGTTTGCTTGAATCCATTTTCCCAACTCAGAAATATCATCTTCCAAAAAAGTTAAAAACATGAAGATTAAAAAAAAAATCATCACTATTCGATAGTATCGTTGCATCACATACAGTGTAATTTTTCTTTATAGAAGGAAAAATGAAGAAGAAAATACATTTAACAGGTGGGTTTGTGAGTTCAGCAGAAAATGCTATGAGAAGCTTGTCCCACCAATGCTGGCCCAAGTTGGATACACCTCATCTGTTCTCACTAGATGCCTTTTTTTTTTTTAAATCCTTCTCCACACTTTGTATTAGGAGGATGGTACAGCATTTTAAAAAACTTCATTCACAGGAGCAAATCCAATATCCACTGATTTCTTCTCACAGGCACTCTAACCCATCAAGTAGCCCCTGGAGAAATAAAATGATAAACACAAGTGAAAAGTAAAGAGAGACCAATATTTTAAAGTGACCCCCATTCCAAATTTCAGGATACATCAAAGTCAAATCTTTTTTTCTCTTTTTTTTTTTTTTGGTTTTGGGGCCACACCCAGTGATGCTCAGGGGTTTCTCCTGGCTATGCGCTCAGAAATCGCTCCTGGCTTGGGGGACCATGTGGGATGCTGGGGAATCGAGCTATTGTCCGTCCTAGGTTAGTGTGTGCAAGGCAGACACCTTACCCCTTGCACCATTGCTCTGGCCCCCAAAGTCAAATCTTGATCAAACAGAAGAGATCTTTGAGTTAAACATATAAGCCCTAAAATTCCCTTGAAGGAAACATCTAAGTTTGTTCTTATCAAGTTCCAATCTAATTTTTGACAATCTTGTGACCTATTAATTAAGGAGGGGAGTCAGAAGAAAAATTATACAACTATCCACATTCAGTGTTTCAGGGGTCATAGTGATAGTACTTGCCTGCATGCAGCTGACTCAGGCTCAACCCCAGCATTCCCACTGCTCAACCCCCCTAAGCAATCTCTCAAATCATTAATTTCTCATCTTTTGGAGGAGGCTCTAACTCTTCTATCCTTTCCCCAGCTTAATAGGTTCTTCTTGATCATGGTATCTCCCCTGCCAGGTAAGTATTAATTAATAGGTTCTTCTAACGACACTAAGACTTCTGGAATCCAACATTACTGACGAATCAAAGAACACAAGCAAATCGATATCCCCAGTCAGGGCTAAGGATTGAGCGGGGAAAGTTAGGGAGATCCTTAAGACAGCTAGAAACCTAAACTTCTTTGGTTCTCTGAGTTTTCATCTGTTTAGATGATAAGTTGAAAGGTGCTATTTTAGCAATATACAAAATCAGGTTGTTTGCAGTTTGCACAAAGTCCTTGATAAACTTACGGCAGTTTCATTCTCATGAAGACTCTCGCCATGAAGAAACTTAACAGGACGCAGACAAACCCAATAAACAGAAGCAGGAACCTATTGAGCTTGGGAATGTTTGGTGCATTGGATCGGTCCAGGATTATGAACCCTAAACCTCCCATGGTAAACAGGAAGCTGGATGCAAGTCCTTCCATGATATACTGTCCATTTACTCTGGAAAAGAAAAGGCCATGGCAAGACAGTAAACAGTAAATGAAAAAGTCCAGAAGAAATTTTTTTTTTTTTTTTTTGGTTTTTGGGCCACACCCAGTGACGCTCAGGGGTTACTCCTGGCTATGCGCTCAGAAGTCGCTCCTGGCCTGGGGGACCATATGGGGCATGGAGGATCGAACCAAGGTCGGTCCGTCCAAGGCTAGCGCGGTAAGGCAGGCACCTTAGCTCCAGCGCCACCGCCCGGCCCCCAGAAGAAATATTTTAATAAGCATTTTTTTTCAGACTGAAATTTCTTTTTGTTTGTTTGTTTTTTTGGCCACATCCGTTTGATGCTCAGGGGTTACTCCTGGCTAGGTACTCAGAAATCGCCCCTGGCTTGGGGGGACCATATGGGACGCAGGGGGATCGAACCACGTTCCTTCCTTGGCTAGTGCTTGCAAGGCAGACACCTTACCTCTAGCGCCACCTCACTGGCCCCAGACTGAAATTTCTATTTCTACTAAAAGCAATTATGTGCTAATGTCTTATTCTCGCCCTACAACTACTTTACTAGTATATCTGAATATTCACTTGTTCATTCATCTATTCATTCAGGAGAAAAGATTTCAGCCTGTCATGGAGCATGTATTTTTCTAGGTTTAGAGATATAACATCGAAATTAAAAAATTTTGTGGACCTTATTTTTTTAAAAAAATGAAAAGCTCGGGGGCCCGGGAGTTAGCATGGAAGTAAGGCGTTTGCCTTTCATGTAAAAATGTCATCGGTTCAAATCCCGGTGCCCCATATGGGCCCCCGTGCCTGCCAGGAGCAATTTCTGAGCATGGAGAGCCAGGAGTAACCCCTGAGCACTGCTGGGTGTGACCCAAAAAACCCAAAAAAAAAAAAAAAAAAAAAAAAAAGCTCAACTCAATTCATTGTAATATCAATACTTGTCTACCTTCTTGTTGTTACTATTTTGTTATTATTTGGCAGTCACAATGGGCAGAGACCAGGTACCCTTGGAGAACTTCTAGGTCAGGATTGAGCAAAGGTCAGCCATTGCAAGGTAAAGGTCCTACCTGCAATGTACTTACTATCTCTTCAGCCCCAATACTTGAATTTTAATTATTAGCTTTAAAAAAGTCTACTATTTTTAATATTAAACACTGTACCTAAAAGCTTATCTTTTAGGGGCTGCATAGATAGCATGGAGGTAAGGCTCCATGCAGAAGGACGGTGGTTTGAATTCCAGCATCCCATATGTTCCCCTGTACCTGCCAGGGGCAATTTCTAGCATAGAGCCAGGAGTAACCCCTGAGCGCTGCTGGATGTGACCCAAAAACCAAAAACCAAAAATAAAAAAGACTCATTTGTAGTGTTTAGGCCAGGGTCCTCAAATTATAGCCGTGGGCAACATGCGGCCTGCCAAGAACATTTATCTGGCCCGCTGGGTTTTTGCAGCTTCTGCCTGTCCTGCTTAGAAGTCAACTCATCCCAGGCCTGCAGTGTACATGTGTGGGATGTGTGCCCAACTCCCTAATACCCCTTCTTGTCTGAATCACGACTCCTCTGTCTCGGGTAGGGGAAATCAAACTACAGCTACACGAACCACTATTGTTCATAATATTTTTTTAAACTATAATCTGGCCCTCCAATGGTCTGAGGGATTCTGAAATGGCCCTGTTTAAAAAGTTTGAGGACCCCTAGTTTAGATAAACCTACATGGTGCCAAGGTTCCAACCAGGGTCCCATCCAGGATGCGTTGCATACAAGGCAACCTCCTTAACTCCTGTACTTCTTTCTGGCCATTGATAGGCATCTTTCAAAGGAAAAGACAAGCATTACTTAGGTAAACCAAACCACACTACAATGGTGTTTCAGTGCAAAACCAAATCTCAAACATTTTTTTTGTTTTTGGGTCACACCCCACAGCGCTCCAGGGTTACTCCTGGCAGAGCTCAGACATTGGTCTTGGTAGGCTTGGGGACCATATGGGATGCCGGGATTCGAACCGCCATCCTTCTGTATGCAAGGCAAACACCCTACCTCCATGCTATCTCTCTGGCCCCTCAAACATTATTCTTAAGATTATAACCCAGGTATTTTTCTTTTTTTTTTCTTTTTGGTTTTTAGTTTTTTGGGACACACTTGCCGGTGTCAGGAGTTGGTTATTCCTGGTTCTACACTCAGAAAGTACTCCTGGCAAACTCAGGGAATATGGAATATGGAATATTGGGGATAAAACCTAGGTCAGCTGAGTATAGGGCAAACAACCTACCCATTGTGTTATTACTACAGCACCAGTTTTTTCTTCTCTTCTTCTATTTTTTTTTTAATCTTCTCTTCTTTTTAAACCTCATGGTGCCAAGAATTGAATCCTGAATCTCATACATGCAAGACGACTCTCAATCCAGGTATGTTTTTTGACTACATCCAGTTGTGTTTAGGGGTTCATCTTTGCTTAGAACTCATGGGTTTTTCCTGGTTATGTCTGGAGTCTGGAGTAACATACAGTGCTGAGGATTGAACCCAGG
>PVKC010049057.1:0-10803 GCA_004027635.1 Crocidura indochinensis | reverse complement strand
TTTTTTTTTTTTGCTTAATCTTTACCCCACTCTATGGCTTTTCTTTCCCTCAAACAAAACCACATTTATCTAGCTCAGCCTCTCAAATGGAGGGAGAATCAAGGGAGGGTACGAGGACCAAACAGATGTATGATCACCGATAGTAAGCTAGTCAAAGAGGGGACCACCTACTCTAGCAGCCTGGGGGTGATGGTGGAGGGTATGGGATGCAGAAAGGGAATGAGGAAGGTGGGAGGGCAAACCTGGTGGTGGGTATTCCCCTGATTCAATGTTAATATGTACCTAAATACTAATGTGAATGATTTGTAAGCCACTGTGATCAAAATAAAAAAAAAATGTTAAAAAAAAGTCATGATAGCAAGATGAAAGTGACCTTTATCCTGCTTCCAAGTTCTATTCTAACATGCCCTGTCTCTAAGATTCCCGTTTTCTTTCATAGTCAGTTTTGAAATAAAGGATACAATATATACGTGTCATATTTCAGTTAAGCAGAGATTGTGATGGATAGTATAGACTTCAGTAGTAGTTAGTCTGTATAAAATGCATTTCAAAATTCCTAATTCACATTTATTGGAAGTTCAAGTTCCTGGCAATTCCAGTTCATTTAAACATCGTCCTGACGCTAGATATAGTACAATACCTTGAAGCTTAGCAGCGGTTGTCATAAAATGTCAGCATTAAAATATGGCCTCAGGGTTTCAGGGAAGAAACTGCCACATTTAGAACATAATTATTGATTAGTTTGCAACCTGGATTTCCCAACTCAAAGCTAGAAACAGAGGGCAGTAGCAAAATAGGACATAAACAGAAGATTACACTGTAGGTTACTTGGGTGAAAAAGACAACACAAAATCTGTCGAGCAGTAAGGACAAGAGCAGAATAATACCATTTTGCTGCAAACTGGGGAACATGAAAAGAATTGGCACATGGTTTTGCATTTAAACTTAGTTCATCTGTATGCTTTAATTTTTGAAATAGACAAATATTCATTTTGTCAATCAGAAGATTTATTATCACTGTTTATCCCGAAAAACTTATTTTTGCAGCAATGGTATATCCCAAGATGAAGATTAATTGCAATGGAAGAAATGTGATTTTAACAGTAACCCCAAAGTATTAAGAATATTTTGAATTATGTTCAAAATATGTGTCAGGCTAGAAGATTTTGCAATATTTAAAAAATATTAAAATAAATTAATACATTAAATATTTATGTTTAATACAGGAAAAGAGGTTATTAGTATTCCTTAAGATTATTGAAATTATAGTTCAGTTAATCTGCAAAATTGTATTGAATTCTCAGTAGCAGCAGATAAATGAGGCTTTATGCTGAATAAAACTTACTGCTTCAGCATTTATTTTCCTATAAGAAGCAAATGAAAGCACTGAGAAAAATGACCTATATATTGTTAAAAGTGTTTTAAACAGATAATTTTTGTTCCTTTTGCTTTGATTTATAATAGATTAACATATTATATTTAACCACACATATCTGATTCATGAATTTGTTGCTTTTAAATTATTATATAACAAAGAAGTATATTTAATGTATAACAAATGAATAAAGAAAATAGCATTATTATAAGAAAGCACTAAATAAACACAAATATATTTACTGTAATGAGAAAATGCCCCAAA
This sequence comes from Crocidura indochinensis, assembly GCA_004027635.1. NCBI lineage: Eukaryota > Metazoa > Chordata > Mammalia > Eulipotyphla > Soricidae > Crocidura > Crocidura indochinensis. Next base: position 9,164 of record PVKC010049057.1, on the reverse strand, counting down.
TAGGTCACTGAAATAAATCCTATCAATTGTAAACAAATTGTTTTTATTATAACTCATGATAGAAAATGTTTTTCAGATGATGCACAAACAGACTAGACCACAAAAATAACATTATTTCAGATAAATTATCAATCTTTCTAAGGTCCCTGAGGCTTATTTTAAAGAAGGTTTCAGCTGGGGGTACACTAGAAAGTCTGTGATGCATGTAATAGAATCAAGAGCTCCATTACAATCCCAAATTGGTAGCACCTCTGAACATCTTTGAGCTCACATCTGAAGAAGGATATATGAATCCAAATGTCTCACATAACTTATCATAGCTTACAAACCGTTTAATATACATAATTGAAAATAACATTCCTATTTGGAACTGGCTCATTTTGCAGAATGATTTTTGGAAGAAAAAATATATAAAATGAATGAACTCAGAGAAAACATAATGGTGTTTAGTAAATAGCCATGATTATTAAGGCTTTCAAATAAATAAAAAATATTCAGTCATTTTTTTAGTCCAAGCTATCTACGAATACTTAAAAATAAGATCTTAAGATAGAAGAGTTTTAGTAAATAATCTTAATACATTCTTAGAAGTACAGGGATGGGAAATGTGAACACAACTAAATTACTTGAAATTCATACTCACAGAACCATCCTTTTAGTAGAAGTAATTGTTTTTAAGTTTTGGTGCCACATCTGGTAGTTCTCAAGGATTATTCTTGACTCTGTACTCAGGCATTTCTCACAGTAAGACTCAGGTTGCCATATGTGATGCCATGGAATGAATGTCGATTGAGAACATGTAAGACAGCTATACTGCCTTTCATTTTAATTCATTAAATCAGTGATATATATTAGGCACTGTTCATTGATAACAGAATAGACATTACTTTTAGATATATAAAATTCATATCTATGAGAAATTATTGAAACTTAAATGTTGTGTTGTCAAATAGACATTTCAATGGAACCTGCATTATTTATTTGGTCATATATAAGCAATAAAATATGTCTAGTACTTTATTACCAGGTAGAGTTTTCTAGGGTTCATACGATTGGAAGCACTGGTCACTTGCAGAAATACTCCTTTTAAAATCCTACTAGTTATGCTTAGATAGGTTCCAATATGTTTACATATTTTCATCAAAGAAAATATGACACTCAAAGTAGTTTTTTCCTATCTCAATTCTATTTTCATCAAGAAGTGAGTTTTCAACAAATCTAGCTTTTAAAACATTTTTATTTTCATCTATATATTTAGATTTGTTTTCTCCTGTAATAGAGCTGGAGTGCATTGTTTAATTAGATATTTGAGAGAATAGCATTCCAGTAGCTTAGCTTCTGACCCACCATTTTTTTTTCAGATTTATTTACAAATGATATAGTGTTTTGACTGGTGAGTTTTATTAAGTTTATGTTTGGGACCTGGGTGTTAAGCACAGAAATGACATTGGACAAAATAAACTCTATTCTATATATTACTTGAACAAATAAGCTATATTATCCCATACATATTTTCAAGTAATAAAAATGATTTTAAGATCTTCTTTTTTATCTCTCCCATTTCTTAGACTTTTTGTTCTTAGGTGATGATGATAGCATGATTTACATATAATAATTGCTGCCATTTTGGGTCACAATTTTGAGTTTTTACAAGTGTATCGCGTAACAGTTATAAAGAAGCCAATTAACAGAAATCTTCCATCATACTCCCCATCCCACCAAGTTCACCTCCAACATCTGATCTCAGTCCTGGAAACAGCAAAAATATTTTCTAGCTTTGCAATTGTGTCTTTTCCAAACTGCCATATAAATTAAAATATCTGTTATATTTATTATCATTTAATATAGCCATAATAAACTTTTGTTGTCATATTGTATTGTGTTATATTATAAGATCACTTATTAAAATTTATTTTACTAAGAAGTGGATCAAACACTTCTAAAATTCATTTGGAACAATAAACACCTTCAAAGCTAAAGCAATCCTTGGGAAAAGGAATATGGGAGAAATTACTTTCCCCAATTTTAAACTGTATTACAAAGCAATAGTTATCAAAGCAGCATGATATTGGAATAAAGACAGACCATCAGATCAATGGAATGGGCTTGAGCATTCAGAGAATGCTCCCTAGTCACACAATCACCCAGTTTAAGATAAAGGAGCAAGAAACCCAAATGGAGCAAGGAAAGCCTCTTCAACAAGTAGTGTTGGCACAAATGGTTAGTCACTTGCAAAAAGGCAAACTCAGACTCCCAGCTAACACCATGCACAAAGGTTAAATCCAAATGGATTAAACACCTTGATATCAGACCTGAAACCATAAGGTATATAAAATAACATATAGGTAAAACACTTCATGACATTGAGACTAAAGGCATCTTTAAGAAGAAAACAGCACTATTCAAACAAGTGGAAGCAGAGATAAACAGATGAGAATATATTAAACAGAGAAGCTTCCATACCTCAAAGGAAATTATGCCCAGGATACAAGAGCCACCCTTTGAGTGGGAGGACCTATTCACTCAATACTCATTTGAAACGGGGCTAACATCCAAAATATACAAGACACTGATGGAACTTTACAAGAAAAAAACATCTAATCCCATCAAAAACCAGGAGAAGAAATGAACAGTTTTCCAAAGAAGAAATACAAATGGCCAAAGGCACATGAAAAATGCTCCACATCACTAATCATCAGGGAGATGCAAATCAAAACAGATATGAGGTATCATCTCATGTCACAGAGATTGGCACACATCACAAAGAATGAGAAAAAGCTGTGCTGGCGGAGATGTGGAGAGGAAGGAACTCTCTTTCACTGCTGGTGGGAATGCCATCTATTCCAACCTTTATTGAAAGTGATATGGAGATTCCTTCAAAAACTGGAAATTGAGCTCCCATACTATCCAGCTCTATCACTCCTAGGAATATACCCTAGGAACACAAAAATACAACACAAAAATCCCTTCTTCACATCTATATTCATTGCAGCACTATTTACAATGGCCAGACTCTGGAAACAACCAAGATGCCCCTCAACAGATGAATGGCTAAAGAAACTGTGATACATGTACACAATGGAATATTATGCAGCCATCAGGAGGGATGAAGTCATGAAATCTTCCTATACATGGATGTACATGGTATCTATTATGATTATGATGAGTGAAATAAATCAGAAGGAGAGAGATAGATGCAGAAGAATCTCCCTCATCTATGTGTTTTAAGAAAAATAAAAGACATTTTTACTATATTTCCCAGAGACAAAAGAGAAGGGCTGGAATGTCCAGCTCACAACACGAAGCTCACCAAAAAGAGTGATGAGTACAGTTAGAGAAATAACTACACTGAGAACTATCCTAACAATGTGAATGAATGAGGGAAGTAGAAAGTCTGTCTTGAGTGCAGCTGGGGGTGGGGTGGGATTAGGGAGATTTGGGACATTGGTGATGGGAATGTTGCACTGGTGAAGGGGGGTGTTCTTTGCATGACTGAAACCCAACTACAATCGTATTTGCAATCAAGGTGTTTAAATAAAGGTATTGATAAAAAATAATTTCTTTTACTAAGCACATACATTAGAGAATAATCACTGTTGTTGCATTTATCAGTAATCTGTCCCAATTTATTGCAAAGCAATATTCCACTGCATTAAAGCTTTACAGTATATTTACTCACCAGTTAAAGGTTAATTATTTACTTCAAGGCCCCAGAGATTTGATAATTAAAAAACATATTAATATTAACATTCATATACATATTTTTCTATAATTATTTTATTATTTTTGTTTATTTAAAACTGTTGTCTGTTATTTTATTTTATTTCAGGTTAGAAATAAAATTAGAATCTGATCTCTATTTCAGATTTGTGAGTCGTACCACAAATGTGTATTGAACTTTTACAAATTGTGTTTGTAAGTGGTTGTATTAGTAGGAATTATGACCTATAATGTATTTATCTAATTTGCATACTTTTTATATTTAATGTTTTTAGTCATTTTGCTAATATCAGGAGTATCTCACTGTATTTTTTGTTTGTTTATTTTTGGGTCACACCTGGCAGTGCTCAGGGGTTACTCCTGGCTCTATGCTCAGAAATCGATCCTGGCAGGCTAGGAGGACCATATAGGATGCCAGGATTTGAACCACTGTCCTTCTGCATGCAAGGCAAGTCTTCCCTGTATTTTTTCTTCCAGCAATATTTTAGTTTTAAGTTTCATTATTATGCCTTATCAATCAATTTTACTTTCTTTTTGCCTATGATCTGAAGAATGATTAAACTTTGATGAATATTAAAATCAATTTTAGTCTGTTCTTAAAGTTACTTGTTGCAGGAACTGAGGAATGATAGTAAAGTATTAAGGCAGTTGCCTTGCATGCAGGCAATTCCAGGTTCAATCCTGGTTTTCCATATGGTTCTGAGTTCGCTAGGAATGATTCCTGAGTCAGATCAGAAGTAAACCCTGATAGCAGCTGGTTATGAGCCCCCCCACAAAGTAACTAAAGTTATTTGTTACTAATATTCACAATAAACTATGAAAAGAATAGTTTATTACAACATATGCATTAATCTATTTTGCACCCGTATAGTTCTTTTACCAAATCATGACATTAGAAATTAGTTTAATTTAGAAAATATTGGCTTATTAGCCATGGGAATTTTCAAAAGCTTCACTATAAAATATTTTATACATCAATTTTAATATCCAACATCTCATAAATTATCCATATATTTACAACTTGTCAAGTTAAATGTTGGTATAACTTCAAGCACTAATTTTTGTTTAAATTTCCATTGACATCAAATTTAAAATTTTGCCTTGAAGTGACAGGTTCTTTTGTTCACTTCCATGAAAATGTCTGTCAGAAAGCTAAATTTATATAACCACATTTTACCTGTCAGTTATTTCTGAAGGTAAATATCATTTTTAATGAAAAAAGTGGCCAGTTCAGTGTGAAACTCAATCATCAAAATGCTTTTCTTTCCAGCCTACACTCATTGTTTTGTAGGCAGTAGGAATGTTTTATGCATACTTTTCATTGTTACACGGAGTATTAAAAAGATATGTCACCAGGCTTCGATACTAATTTTTCAGGGACATTATTCAGTAAAATTTTCTTTATTTTTATTTTCCAAGATTTTACCCTAATAAAAATTAGTTTCTATCTGTATAGTCAGAGTACCCTTCATCTGCTCTAAGGTGCTCAACACATTAAATTACTACTACAATTGCAATTTCATATACATGTCCACACTGGAAAAGGTACATGCTATTAGCATATATACCTTATTAAACTCCTTCTCCCACCTTAGTCAGTGTCTTGGAACTTTCAGTAATTCATGGATCACTATCATTGGCCTTGTGTTGTATATGAAAATATTTCCATAAGATTATTCTTTGCCTGTTGTTCCACCTTGACCTCCCAGGTGGAGGCGCTGTTGAGAGCCAAATAAATAGAGTGGGTGCCAGGCTTTCAGGGTCTTTTTGCCAGAGTTGGCTGGCAGGTTCGAGGTGTGTTTTGGAGCTAGCAGCAGGCCGACAAAGGACTCTCTTCGCCCAACCTTTTACCCCTTAACCCTCCTGTCTGTGTGGATTATTTGCTGTGGATAAATATTACCAAAATATTACCAAAATTCCATGTCCCTCAAAGGGGACAAGGGAATGGGAATCAATTTCTCATTCTGGGAGCTCTTGGGGAGCTCTTTGTGGATTCACAAACAACCAATAAAGAAGTAAACGGGACCCAACATCCTTGGGTATTGAAAAAAAAAAAAAAAAGCCAAAATGAGAGAGCAACAATGTCTTCAGAAACTACAGAGGGGACATGCAGGACTGTGGTTCAAATTCTGGCATCCCAGATGGTCCTCCGACGAGCCTGTCAGGAGAGATTTCTGAGCGTAGAGTCAGAAGTAACCCCTGAGCACTGCCGGGTGTGACCGCCCCCTCCAAAAAAAAAAAAAAAAAAAGGTCCAGCTTTTGGGACCAGAGCGGTGGCGCTAGAGGTAAGGTATCTATCTATCTGCCTTGCAAGTGCTAGCCTAGGATAGACTGCGGTTGGATCCCCTGGGGTCCCATATAGTCTCCCTATGCCAGGAGCGATTTCTGAGCCCATAACCAGGAGAAACCCTGGCCCCCAAACGAATAAACAAAAACAAAACAGAAACTATAGAGGATGCTTTGTTTAAAGATTTTATTGAAATAAATCCAATTAAAGAAAAACTCTTCCTTAACAGGCAAGCTTTACAGGCAAAAACAATTCACTAGAAGCAGACCTGGAAGCAGGCCTGGTGGTTCTAGATCTTGAGCATCTATTACTAAGAGATGGCAGAACTATATCACTTTATAAAGCACATTCTTTTTCTTTGTTTGCTTACTTGTTTTAGGGCAACATCTGGGGCTTACTACCGTTTGTGAACAAAGGTATCATTCCTGTCAGTGCTCAGGAGACCCTATTGAGTATTAGGGATCAAACCCAGGTCAGGCCTTGCAAAGCAAGTTCTTTATGCCTGTATTAGCACACTAGAATATATTCTTGATACAAAAGCAGCGCTCCAGAAAGCCGTGAGTTAAAGGAAAAAAAGGAAGTCAGGAAGTTTCAGTACCAGACACAAACTTAGAAGTAACTCAAAGACTAAAATTTTCACCAGTTCTTGGTTTCTATGCATTGTAACAAGCACCAATTTGCAGATTCCAATGTTATGAAACAGTTTTCAAAGCCAAGTTTGTAATTATTATATGTAGCTGAAGAAAAATATATTTCATATATAAATATGGAATTTTCAAAAACCTATCAAAACATATAATGAAAGAGTTTGAGTTTAAACCTTTCTTGTAATGGGGAAGTCTCTGGGTCAAAAAGATCAGAACTTAAATACTGTCATTTCCACTAGGGTTTAGGAGGCTCTTTTTCAAAAACCAAGTATACAATTTATGTTCTGCATGTAAAGATCTTGTTTAATTCATAAAGCCCTTAGGAAATAAAAAAAAAATAAAATCTTACCATGTGAAGATTTTTGCTTTCATTCTCTTAGAAATAAAGAAAAATTCACAATTTAACTATTGCTGAGTTAAAATAAAATGTTTTAGACGTTATATAGTTAATACCGAATATACATCTGGAACAGATTTATAAGATATTCTGATATCATGGTGTTTGAAAAAAACATTAGTACTTTGTCTCTTTAGAAACAATCTGAATGAATTTTAGTTCAGTCTAACTTCCAATGACGACAGCTAGACAAGTTGTGAAAAATAGCATTAATCCTCTCTTCATTTTGTTCCAAGTAGTGTGAATTTTTTTTTTTGTTTTGTTTTGTTCTGTTTTGTTTTGGGGCCACATCTGGTGATGATCAGGGGTTACTCCTGGCTATACGCTCAGAAAACGCTCCTGTCTTGGTGAACCATATGGGATGGCGGGAATCTAATTGAGGACTTTGGCCCCAATAGTGTGTATTTTATGTTTTACAAAGAATAGCAACTCCAGTTACCACATGAAATAATATTGAAATTTTATAGAGGAAGAAGAATCTTAATCATAGGCTAAGTAGCCCAAGATGTCACTTGAAACTGAAACCAGGAATTAAATGAAAATGTCTAGTCTAGAGCATTTCCATGTTTACCAGCATGTTTCAACACACATTTTTGTTTTCTTTGCAAATTTTTTTCATAAAAAAAACTTCAAGCAGAATACTAAAATGTTAAAGTTTCTCATAGAGCTACAGGATCTGAGAAATTTTAATAAAATATTTGACATAACTCAAAAGCACTTCCAAAGAGCTCTTCTGATAAAATACAATTGTCCTATAGATGTCCACACTACATGCAGCTTCTAGCTCAACACTTGGCTTTAAAAGTTTTTTTTTTTTTACTTCCCTCTCCTTTCAAAAAATTGCTCAAATGACTAAAACTATTTAGGTAATGCATGGACATTTTTCCTATTTATATCTGAATTGAAGGAGCTACTTATGATTAGTTTACCATATTTAACCTGTAAGAATATAGGAGTGGAAAAGTCACAAGGTCTTGGCAATATGGTCCTTTGTAATTCAAGCTGAAATATGAAAGTGATTTTTATAACTTAATTTGATCTGATTAAATTTAGTTGTATTGCCAGAGAGATTTGAGTGGAGAATTTTAACTAGGTGAATCTAAGATGGATGCAATACATCCTATAAATTATATCCCGTGTTATACATCATAGATTTTGTATAAAGCAAATAAAAACTTCGGACCAATATACATGCTTTAAGGTAACATTTTCAGATATGGTTGGGATATCACTTTGGTTTATTTTGCCTTAAAATAAAGCTTATATTTTTAAATTTGAAATTGTAAATTTTTTCTGCATATTAAGAAAGCATCACCTAGTTTGATTTTTAAAACACTTCATTAAAAATTTAAAATAATAAATATATAATGACTGAGATCCAAAGACTATTTCAAGATTTTACATAAGGAGATAGTTCAAGAAGTTGGTTTCAACCATCAGTAAGAAAGCAAAAACTTCTTCATAAACTCCATTTCTTGACCGGTACAGAAACCAAGATCTCCAGATACAGAGGTCTGATTTTATCATTCATGACGGAGCAGATATCTCCCATACACCACAGAAGGATCTAGTGGAGAGTAAATGAACACACATGGAGTCCCATGACAACATGCTTCAAGGGGGAAGAAACTCTGTATCACTTAGGCCAAGGGAATTCCCTTTCTAATTTCCCCAATATTTACTGTGCATATGCAGAAGGAAAGAAAAAAAGAAACCAGCACAAATTTTACTTTTGTCCTTTTTTTTTTTTTTTTTGCTTTTGCTTTTTTGGTTTTGTTTTTTGGTTTTGTCGTTGCTGTTTCCTTTTGTGTTCTGTGTTTCTTTTTGACTTTTTTTTTCAGAAGTGTGATTAATGTGTGGTTCATATGTCTAGTTCTGCAGTGCTCATTGGATTACTTGTTTGATTTTTCTTTTTGTATTGTTGTGGTGATCTTCATTCTCTTTCCCTTTCTTCTCTCAAAACTGATGTTTAGATCTTCGAGAAGGACTCTGCCCACTTTTGGCCTGTGGCATTCTTACCCCATTATATTTCTTCTTCTTCTTCTTCTTCTTCTTCTTCTTCTTCTTCTTCTTCTTCTTCTTCTTCTTCTTCTTCTTCTTCTTCTTCTTCTTC
>PVKC010049056.1:0-10807 GCA_004027635.1 Crocidura indochinensis | reverse complement strand
ATAGCATGGAGGTAAGGTATTTGCCTTTCATGCAGAAGGAAGGTGGTTCGAATCCTGGCATCCCATATGGTCCTCTGTACCTGCCAGGGGCAATTTCTAGCTTAGAGCCAGGAGTAACCCCTGAGTGCTGTTGGGTGTGGCCCAAAAACAAACAAACAAAAATAATTGGTTCCTTCCTTTAAAATCAGAAGAAAGTTGAAAATGATAGTACAGGAATTAATGCACTTGCATTGCTTGTGGCCAACCCCTGTTCTCTCCCTTCATCACATGCTTTCCTGAGTACTATTAGGACTAATCCCTAAACAGAACTGAGAGTATCTGCAGTTTATTGCTGGGTGCAGCCCAAAACTTTCATCCCTCCAGAATCAACTGACACATTCATTTCTGAACACTCAAGTCTCTCTACCGACTATATTTTTGTCTGCCAGCCAACTCCACATGATCTTAATCATTACTTTGTAATACATTTTAAGTTGACATATGTGGGGCTTCCAACTTTATTCTGTTACAATATCTTTTTTTGCTATTTTGAGTTATTTAAATTCTGCATAAATTTTACAATCAGTTTGCCAGCCAGAATCAGCTTGCTAAATTCTAAAAAAAAAAAAAAACAGTTTAGATTATGCAAAGAATTGCACTGATTTTATAAAATCAACCTGGGAATTACTGTCACTTTAACAATACTAATATTTGGGTGGGAGCAGTGGTGCAAGTGGTAGGGCATTTGCCTTGCACATGCTGACCTAGGATGGACCACGGTTCGATACCCCGGCGTATGGTACCCTAAGCCAGGAGCAATTTCTGAGTGCATGGCCAGGAGTAATCCCTGAGTGTCATGGGTGTGCCCCCTCCAATTCCTCCTTAAAGCCCACCTAAAAACAATACTAATTTTTTTGGTAGGGGGGTGGTTGGGCCATATTTGACTGTGTTCAGGACTTACTCCTGGTTTTGTTTTCAGGAATAAACTCCTGGTGGGACTCAGGGGACCATATATAGTACTGGAGATTAAATCCTGATTAGTTGCATGGAAGGCAAGTGCCTTCCCCACTGTACTGTCTGTCCCTCTAGCCACCAACAAAATTAAGTTTTTTCCATGAACATGTCTTTTCATCTACTTAGACCTTCGTTTCTTTCAACAGTGGTTTATAATTTTTTTTTTTTTGGTTTTTGGGTCACACCCAGCAGTGCTCAGGGGTTACTCCTGACTCCATGCTCAGAAATTGCTCCTGGCAGGCACGGGGGACCATATGGGGCACCGGGATTCGAACCGATGACCTTTTGCATGAAAGACAAATGCCTTACCTCCATGCTATCTCCCGGGCCCCGGTTTATAGTTTTAAATAATTTTATACATCTTACATTAATTTCAAACTTCCTCAGCAAATGAGGAAAACTCATAAAATAAATAAGGAGGAAGTCTGGGTCCAGATCTGGGATATGGGTGGAGTGTGCAGTGGAGTGTGCACAGCCCTACCCTCAAAAGCTGATTCTGTAGGCCAGATTCTCCTTGACTTTTGATGGCACAATTTGTGTGGCTGAGCCTTGAACAAAGTCAACTATTTCCTAATTTTGCCTAAATATTAATAACTGTTAGGATTTGTTGAAAAAATACTGTCAGTAAAAACAATTCTGTTTTGACAGTAACATTTAAGCTAAGCCAGAAAAATATTTCTTTTTTTTGGTTGAATTTTCTTCTTGAATTATGAATTTCAAATAAGAGTTTCATAGTAAATGTTTATACCAGGGTGAAGAGATAGTGCAGGAGCAGAAAATATAAGATGGGTCATAGTGTGATACTCATAATTCCTGGGAGCATCACCAGGAGGGACACATCTGAGCACTGCAGGGTGTGACACAAAAATCACTCAAAAATATTTACATCAACACTTTATAAACATAAGAATAGGAAAATTAAAGTTGGAGAATAAAAAGACTTAAGCAATTATTAGATAAGTAGGCATACAGTAATTTTAAGGCTTGAAAAGGTAAGTATAGGAACATAGCCTGAAAAATTGAACACATTTATTATATGAGTCTTTAACTTGAGTAACAGCAGATATCTGAGCCTTCCTAAATTTTTCTCATCACTTTATTATTATTATTATTATTATTTTAGATTTTTTTGGCCATACCTGGCAGCATTCAGGGACTATTCCTGACTCTATGCTTAGAAATAGCTTCTGGCAGGCTCGGGGGACTATATGGTATGCCTGGAATAGAACCCATATCTGTGTCATGTTTGGCCATGTGCAAGGCAAACGCCCTGCTGCTGTGTTATCACTCTAGTCCCATTTTCTCATCACTTTAATATGTCATTAATAGCAATATAACTTTGTAAAATACATTTTGATACTGCCAGTAGATTCAATGTCTAGTGAATCTTCACCTTTTTGGACCCTTGACTACTAATACCTTGCTGTGACCTCACAGGTGAAAGGAGATTAAGATGCTCTTTGGTTGCTTGATTTTTTTTCCATCAGACCTGATGGTACTTAGGGAGTCTGTGCTCAGGGGATCAAACTGGGGTTGGCCACATGCAAGATGAGCACCTTAATCTCTGTACTATACTATCTCTTCACCATCCAGTTGTTGTTTTTTTTTTTTTTATAAATGATTCATTTTATTTTTGTGTCTCTGTATGTAGTATCTAGCACATTCTAATACAATAAAATTGGGAATTGAGATTTCAACATAAATTTGGGGGAGGCACAAATATTCAACCTATAGATATATAAAGCAAAAACTAAGTAGTCTGTAGCAGCAATGGTTGTGATTTTGGGGGCCCTTTTAAATTGGGGTTGGATGGTATTGTTTGTGATTAAAGACATTTTTGCAACTTGGTCATGGAGAGGAGTGAGATGTGGACTTTTATTTTCAATGGCAATTCTTTTCTAATGCATCTAATTTTATTAATATTTCTTGATGACCAATTCATTATACCTCTACTTGGATCCAAATCTACAACTTTGTGGTGAGAAAGGCATCAACCCTGTCTTTTGATGGTTTCTTGGCATTAACGCTTAGAGAGAGGAAAAGGGATGGAATGCTACAATGAGACTGCCTAGACAGACTTCAGGCCCAACAATGAAGCATAAAATGTGGCTGCTAGTAGTTATTAGTATGTCTAGAATGTGTGCTTTATTAAAAATTATTGGTGGTATCACCTCAAACCTATTACTGAAAGGTAAAATAAAATTATAGTAAATTAGAGATTTTAGTAGATTACTGGGGAATTAATATTTTTCCTCCCTCATTTGTTTTCTATAATTTTAGCTTTTAACTTACTGGCCAATGATTTTGTGGTATGTTTTATGTTGATAAAAATCTAAAAACCCAGAGGCCAGAGTGATAGCGCAGCAGTATGTGTTTGCCTTATAAGCAGCTGATCTAGGACCAACATTGGTTCCATCCCCCGGCCTCCCATCTGGTCCCCCGAGCCAGGAGCGATTTCTGAGCACATAGCTAGGAGTAACTTCTGAGAGTCACTGGGTATGGTCCCAAAACCAAATATATATATACCATATATATATATATATATATATATACCAGGACCAGAGCTATAGCACAGCAGTAGGGTATTTGCCTTGCACGTGGCTGACCAGGAAGGACCTGGGTTCGATCCCCAGGATCCCATGTTGCCCTGAGCCTACCAGGAGCAATTTCTGAGGACAGAGCCAGGAATAACCCCTAATCGCTGCTGGGTGTGGTCCAAAAACAAAAACCCACAACCCCCAAACAAAACAAAAACAAGTGAACAAACAAAAGCCACTAATCAATCCAATGAAAAACCCACCTCTATGGAAGCCTTTAAGGAACAGGGAAAATCTACCTGGATGTTTCTCAGAAGTGAATTTCTTTTAGGGGGAAGACACACTCAGTGGTACTCTGGGGTTATGCCTGTGGGGATTGAACCCAGGTCCATCCAGGGTCGGTAGTGAGCAAGGCAAACATTCTACCACTGTGCTATCACTTCGACCCCACTCTGAGAAGTGAAATTTTGAGTGGATTTCAACAAGCTATTAAGGAATTAAGCTAATTAAGGAATTAGAGCTGGGATGCAGGATCAGGTCTGGTGGAAAAGAGTTAAATGACTGAGATGAGGGCAAGCAAGGCTCACAGAAGGGGCTGGAGAGACAGTACTTGGGTTAAGACATTTATCTAACATGTGGCGAACCCTGGTATGATGCTCTGCTGAGCATTGCCAATAGTAAACTCAAGCATAGGGCCAGGAAATAGCCCTGAACACTGTCATGTTCCCCATCTCTGAAAAGAAACTAATCTCAAAGCCTAACTCCCTGCCCTAAATCCTCTTAAGAAAGACACTGAAAAGAGCAAGACAGCAAAATAATATTTTGAAAACAACCGAAGGCGATTTTATTTTTTGCCAAGGCCAAGCGTAAAATGGATCTAGTCACATGTTTCTCTCTTCTAATTGTTAGACTATATTATTTGATTTTGGAGCCCTACTGGTAAACATTGAATGCTCTCATTCAGTGCTGTTGAAAGATACTTGGCTGTATTCATTTCTGTAAAAGCCAAAAGTGTAGGCAAAATATGAATTATTTGGCATCAAGTTACAGAAAGTAAGTTTCCCTAAAGCTGTGAAGGGGCAAATGTGACTTGTTGGTCACAGTTCCCAAAGTACTACTTACATTTGAATAATGGGAAGAGTAAAAGAAATATGTCTGAATCCAAATTCCTTATATTTTACAGATGAAGGAACTAGAGACCCAGAGATTATACTTTGAAATGAGTGATTTAACAACAACAAAAAAAAAAAACTGTAAAATCGATGCCAGGGAATTAGAAACAGCTGTAAAATATATCATTTGGGGTTAGTTCCTGGAGATAGTTGAACAAACAAGGAATGTGATATTAAAAAAAAGTGCTGGGGCCCAGGAGTTAGCATTGAGGTAAGGCGTTTACCTTTCATGCAAAAGGTCATCGGTTTGAATCCTGGTGCCCCATATGGTCCCCCGTGCCTGCCAGGAGCAATTTCTGAGCATGGAGCCAGGAGTAACCCCTGAGCACTGCCGGGTGTGACCCAAAAACCCCCCAAAAAAAGTGCAGGTGGGAAAATTAATTAATTAAAAGGCAAGGATTGTGCCATATGAAATTCCTGAGAGAAATGCATGGTCAAGCCAAAACATTCCATACTTTAAGTAGTCTTAAGCAGCTATTCATCATCAGGTGAAGCAATTATTATGTGATTTCAGATTCTCCAAGAAGGGTTCTGTGTGATGAAGACAACTTTTCTATGAAAAATATAAGCACTTTATAAAGTGTTCAGAAAGATTTTAAAAGGATAATCCAGGGCCAGAAAGGTGGCGCTAGAGGAAAGGTATCGGCCTTGCAAGCGCTAGCCTAGGACGGACCTTGGTTAGATCCCTGGCGTCCCATATGGTCCCCTCAAGCCAGGGGCGATTTCTGAGTGCATAGCCAGAAGTAATCCCTGAGTGTCAAATGGGTGTGGTCCAAAAAACAAAAAAATAAAATAAAATAAAATGATAGTTCATAAGTTATGGTTGCCTGATTTTAGTATTAGAAAGACTGGAGATATATATATATATATATATATATATATAACAATCATTCTTTATTCATTGTATAATTCTTCATCAGATTATTCATCAACAGGAATTCTATTTTACAGACATGAAAATTAATAAACAAAATGGAAGCAGAGAATCAATAGTGACATTCCTCTGATAATCTTTCAAGGCCTTGGTTCATTGTTTAACCATAGCCTCATAGTCTCTCATCAAATGAAAATTTTAAGGCCATAACTAGAAGGTGTTGTAACTAATAAGGAGACAGTATTGTATGAAAGGATAAAAGGTTATATCTCCCCTTGACAAGGATGGAAGAGGCTTCAACCTGCAACAAGGTTAAGGCACTGCTTTATGGCATCTTATTAATAATAAGGTGACAATATACCAGGCCCACTTTATCTTATTTTTTGAAGTGAAAGAAAGAATATACTACAGTAGACAAGTTAACTCTATAGACATAGTATGTGATTTCCTTTTTCTTTGTAAAAGTATTATAAGGGTAATAATAGAATAGGTAGAACAGGAAATTCCTAATATATTCACAACACTGAACTACTTAAATCCTCATCGCTGATTTCCAAGGACTTTTTTTAGGACTAAAGATGAAAACCAAATGTGAACCGATATGCCTTGCTTGATCTGTCCCTGGTCATAGTTGTCTTCTACTTCCTCAACTAGATTATGATTCATCTGGCATGAACCTTGAATGTTACATTAAAATCCATCCTCAAAGCCAAACATAATTTTATTAGGATTGCCTTCTCTACCCCCCCACTTTGTTACTGTCCCCCTCCACACAAATCACTGGTATTTATTTAAGCAACTAGATTTTAATGTCTTGCACATGCTTCATACAATAGCAGTCTGTCTTTAGTTGGCCATTTTTCACCCAGCTTGCAGATAAATGTGCTAAATAAAGATTTAATTAATGAATCTGTAGAGCTTAAAATATGACACCACTCATTTTTGTGTGTGTGTAATGTAAGTTTTGTTGTTCTTACTTAAGTCCTTCAAAATTTGATAATTTTGAATACTCATAAGATGGAAACATGTGAAAGGAATTGGTTAAGGGAATTCCTCCCATTTCACATTTGTAGTATTAATTTTCTTTAAAAAGTTAACATTTGGGGCCAGATGTGCAGTTCAGTGGTAGAGCATTTACCTTGTATGTATGAGGCTGTGAGTTCAATTCCCAGCACTTGTCAAAGACTGAATCAGAGATCGGGGAGATTGCTCAAAGGTCAAGAGGAGCCTTGGATTTGATCCACATAGTCCCCCAAGCACCAGTTGAGCACCCCTGAGTACAAACTAGTGTCTGAACACTTCTGGATATAGCCACAAAATCAAAACTAAGTGGACCAATTTTCAGACATCTGTCATCTGTCTTTCTACAAATCATTTCTATCATATTGGTGACTCAGCACCACTTCAACTTTTTTTTTTTAGTCTTTGGGCCACACCCAGCAGCGTTCAGGGATTACTCCTGGCTCTGTGCTCAGAAATTTCTCCTGGCAGGCTTGGGGGACCATATGGGATGCTGGGGATCGAATACCAGTCCGTCCTGGGTTGGCTTGGCTGGTTGTAAGGCAAAGACCCTACCGCTGTGCTATCAAAATCAACAGTCATGTAACTGTCACCTAGTTAAAAAAAATAGATATCAACACATAGACTCCTTCTTCATGAGGTAATAATATCCATCCTTCTAAACCATAGATTAGTTATTGCCTGTTTCTAAATTTTATCTGAATAGAATCATATAGTATTGATTTTAACTTTGTAGCATAATATTTGTGAAATTCATGTTAAATGTAGCATGTCATTTATTTTTATTGCTGACCAGCATTCTATCTAATGCATATACAATATAACCACTCTCTCATTCAAAGAGGCTTGGATTGTTTCAAGTTTGTAACAACTTCTATTTTTTTCTTGGGGGGGGGGTGCACAAGGGTTACTCCTAGCTCTACCCTCAGAAATCGCTCCTGGCAGGCTCAGGGGATCATATGGGATGCTGGTTTTCGAACCACCATCCTTCTGAATGAAAGGCAAATGCCCTACCTCCATGCTATCTCTCTGGCCCCACTGTAACAACTTCTAATAAGTAACTTATTAACACATGATTCCTTTTTTTTAAAAGTACATATGTTTGAGCCAAGCATGTGGCTTAAAGCACATCAAACGTCTTGGGTTGAACAATTTTCTCCTAGATTACTCCCCAATTTCACAAGCTTCTACTCATCTCTACAGCAACATGGGAGTTGGTCTTTATCTTTACAATGGCTAAGAAAAGTGACAAGAAAAAAATAGTCTTGAATTACTTACTAAAATATGGAAAGACAGACATTGTTTTTTTTGTTTTGTTTTGTTTTTGTTTTTGGGTCACACCCGGCAGTGCTCAGGGGTTACTCCTGGCTCCATGCTCAGAAGTTGCTCCTGGCCGACACGGGGGACCATATGGGACACCGGGATTCGAACCGATGACCTTTTGCATGAAAGGCAAATGCCTTACCTCCATGCTATCTCCCGGGCCCTGAAAGACAGACATTGTTCATAATTATCTAGAATGGAAGATCATTTGATCTTTGTATTTATCTATTATATCTAAACTTATAACATATGCTCCAAATAACAAAAATAATACAAAGAGTCACAGTATTTCCCAGTTTCTTAAATTGTGAGTAACAGAACTGGATAGATAGTACAGAAGGAAAGATTATTGTCTTGAATTAGATTGACTCTCCACTTTGATTGTCAGTACCACAATATAGTCCTTTAAGCACCATCAGGGATCACTCACTTCCTGCTGTGATTACCACCCCCAATTTAAAAAATATTTAAGTTCTAAGTATATACTAAGAGATAATTCTAAAAATAGTTTCAATGCTAAATAAGTTTGACTTGTTTGTTACGGAATTGGTTATATACTTAAAAACACTAATAAGTTTTGGACGAGGGATATGACTCTGACAATATGGCAAGACTTGGGTTTGAATCCTGGTACAATAGGGGTAAAGGTACTAATAAATTGTAGTATTCCCTTATATGGAGATGATATACAAGAATATGCAATTAAAAAATCTGGGTGGGGGGGCAAATGGAGCCAAATCCAGTGGTGCTCAGGGCTTACTTCTGGCTCTGCATTTAGGGTTTACATCTGGTGGGCTTATGGGACCATATGGAGTGTTGGGGACAGAACTGGGGTGAGCCACTTGCAAGATTATTTCAGCTCTGTTCTATCTCTCCAGTTCTAAATAATATGAATTTTTAATGCACTCAAAATATCTGTTTATATCTCAAGGAGCACTTACAAAGTGCTGGGTAGGTGATGCAAACATGTAAAAAACACAAAAATAGATTAGAAAAAAAGCGATTAATCCTTAAAATAAATGGAGTGTCTATGAACAGATCTTCCTCGTGTATGCTGGAACACTTTAAGATCTTTGATGCTGTTTCAAGTATATTTTACCATGAATTTCAAGGGATCCTAAATGTGCATCTTAAGAGTTCTATTTCTTTTTTTTGGGGGGGGGGGCACACCTGGTGACACTCAGGGGTTACTCCTGGCTATGCACTCAGAAGTCGCTCCTGGCTTGGGGGACCATATGGGAAACCGGGGGATTGAACCGAGGTCCATCCTAGGCTAGTGCAGGCAAGGCAGGCACCTTACCTCCAGCGCCACCACCCGGCCCCAAGAGTTCTATTTCTTGAATTCCTTCTTATATTCGAAAGCTAGCTAAGTGTCTTCTATACTTAGAATACTGGATATTGATGAGAAGATTTCAAATTTTTATAGATTTAGAGATGCCAAAGTATTTACAGGATTTGGGCTTCAATTTTTGTTTGAATTTCACAAAGAAAATCGTTTTTGTAATGAAGTTAAAAAAGGCAAGAAGATCCAGACTGGCTTCAAAGACATTTCTTGTCAGACAAAGCATTGTAGAAACTTGTCATCATAGTTCAACAATAAAACCTACCAAAGGCTTTTACTGAGGACCAAAGACTGGAATTATTCACCAGAATTGCCAAGTTCCTATTATATTGTCAAATCTGCGACTCTGACAAGTATGTTAGCCAAGTTGGCAGAGGACTAATAGGGTGTGGTTTGGAGAGAAGAGTCCTCTGAATTTCAACCTCATCACTATGATATGTGATTTCTGTGATTTTTAATTTTCTTGACTGTGAAATAAGAATTTCTCTCTTAGGGTTCTTGGAAGTTAATTAAACTTGTATGTGTGCAAGTGCCTGCCTGAAACTGTACCACATAGAGAGCTTGTCATACACACAGGGCTTTCCTGTATCATGAAATGAGGACTATGCACTGGCAAGGCTGAAGGTTCCAACCTCTGTTGTCAGAATGTCTTTACTTAATCTACACTCTCTTTCACAGGAGGGTATGCCTTGATTGTCACATTTTCCCTCCCTCCCTCCTTCCCTCCCTCTTCTCTCTTTTCCTCTGTCTTGTTTCTCCTTTTCTCTCATGCTCAAGCCTTACCCCTGGTTCTGTGCTCAGGGATCACTCCTGTCAGGGGTGGAGGAAACAATATGCTATGTTGGAAATGGAACCCAGGATGGCTGCAAGTAAGCTACATGCCTTGCCTGCTATACTATCTCTCTGGCTCCGCATCCTGTTTTTCATTCAGTGCTTTCTTTATATATGATTAATGAGATAATTTAAGGTATATGCAGCCAAGAACACTGGAGGAAAAAAAAACCACCAAAAGTTCTAGCATCTAGAATCTACCAAAGATTTTAGCATATTAAAGGATGCTTTATTAGGATGTTTTTATTAGGGGGAAATGTGTCTCAAATTTATTCATATTCATAGACTCAAATTCACATCCAGTGATGCTAAGGGATTACTCTAGGCTCTGCACTCAGAGATCACTCCTGGAAGTACTCAAAGAACCACGTGGAATGCTGAGGATCAAACCCAGGTCAGTCAGGTGCAAGGGAAGCAATCTGCCCTGTATACTATTTCTCCAACCTCCATGCACAATTGTTAACTGAACATCAACTAGATACCTACCTTTTCGAATCAGCACTATGTACTGAACCATTCAACTATTAACAGAGAAGATTGATCTAGTGTTTTTACTGCCTGCACAACAATGTCATTTCCACCCCCCATTAAAACATTTAATACACTATAAAATGAAACAACTTGACAGCTCTCATTTTAAGAACCCCCAGTTCTTCTAGAATGACACTCTTGAATCAGGAAAGACATTACCATCTTTTTTTTTTAGTCTTTTTTT
>PVKC010049055.1:0-10800 GCA_004027635.1 Crocidura indochinensis | reverse complement strand
AAAAAAAAATTGCGTGTAAGAGAAAGCTTATTTTACTGGTCCTGGCTTAGTATTTTGTTTATATTTAAGAGTTTGTATACCAGGTCAAACTGGACTGTGAGATGGAGATGTAGAAAGAGGTGACAATTAGACAGGGAAGGAAGTTAGAAATTCTAGACAGGAGCATAGTAAGGGTAGATGCAAGTTTTATCCAAAAAGAACATTTTCTAGAAGTAGTTTAGAGTTCAACTGTGCTTATCTTAGTGTGTTCTGTATTTATTTTACTTTATATATATATTTTTTTTTGTTTTGTTTTGTTTTTGGGTCACACCCGGCAGTGCTCAGGGGTTACTCCTGGCTCCATGCTCAGAAATTGCTCCTGGCAGGCACGGGGGACCATATGGGGCACCGGGATTTGAACCGATGACCTTTTGCATGAAAGGCAAACGCCTTACCTCCATGCTATCTCCCGGGCCCCTTTACTTTATATTTTAACTTTGTGGATTAGTCCCAGGACCTCATGCATGTATGACATGCAGGATGAACCATATCCACCACCACCTTATGCCCCATATCTTTCTTTCTTTGTTTGATTTTGGGCCACACCTGGTGACACTAAGAGGGGTTAGTAACTCCGGGTTCTGCGCTCAGAAATAGCTGCTGGCTCGGGGTCATATGGGACGCTAGGGATCCAAACTAGGTTCGTTCTGGATCAGCCACATGTAAGGCAAACACCCTATCACTGTGCTATCCCTCTGACCCAATGCCCCATATATATATTTTTTTTTGGTGGGGAGGTTTGGGCCACATCAGGTGACGCTCAGGGGTTACTCCTTGGCTAAGCGCTCAGAAGTCGCTCCTGGCTTGGGGGACCATATGGGACACTGGGGGATCGAACCGAGGTCCGTCCAAGGTAGCGCAGGCAAGGCAGGCACCTTACCTCTAGCGCCACTGCCCGAATGCCCCATATCTTTAAGGGGAGGATTTACCATATTTTTCCTATGCATTTTATGTTTCCATGTTACTCACAGTCTCAATTGAAATAATAGGACAAATACAAATGCAGCGGAAAATAAGATAAAGTATGACTCTTCTAACACTTTCATGCATTTTTTCCCCTAATTTTTTCCCTAATAAACCATGATTTATCAAGTTGTTCATAATACAGCCCTTTCAGTCATTAAATGTTCCAAACACCAGTGTCACCTTCCCTTTACCAGTGTCCAATCTCCAACCCATAATCACAGCCTGCTTCTATGCATATTTTTACTTCATATTGCTTGGTTCAACACAAAGGCAAATGGAATTTTCAAAATTTAGACCAATGCAGGTCTATTTGAAATGACATATCTTTTTTTTTTTTTTTTTGGTTTTTGGGTCACACCCGGCAGTGCTCAGGGGTTAGTCCTGGCTCCATGCTCAGAAATCGCTCCTGGCAGGCACGGGGGACCATATGGGGCACCGGGATTCGAACCGATGACCTTTTGCATGAAAGGCAAACACCTTACCTCCATGCTATCTCCCGGGCCCCTGAAATGACATATCTTGCCATGTTGTTACTAAAGTCAGTAGTTAAGGATAAGATTTTCTGTATTTTGGCTGGGCTGATAGCTATAGATCTAAAATAAATTTGATGACTTAAAAGTCATCAAATAAAAAATGTCATCAAATAAGGAGAGTGTATGGTATTGCATTGGACTGCTGTAGTTCATGTAGAAAGGGAAATTTGCCCTCCCTCACTCCCTTTCTGAGAGTGCCACAGAGGTATGAGCCTGGACTCTGGGCTACCTAAGAAGAATTGAGGGCCATTATTTTCTTTTGGATCTTGGTGGAGGAGCTGGTCCATTTTCAACAGGGAAGATGGAGGCTATCAAAGGGCTGCTGGGTTTTCCAATGGCAAGATTGGTGTAGAGAGGCCTCAGCCCAAGCCCCTTCTAAAGTAAAGACCCAGAGTTTTCAGTCTTGTAGTACAATCTCACGAGAGTATATTGCTGCTCATCAGAGTGATTTCTGATGGGTGTCCAGGGGTAAGCCCTGAGCACCACTGGGTGTGGGCCCCCAATAAAAAGATATTTCCTTAGGTATGAATGTGATAAATGGTAGCTTTTGCTCCTTTTAAAAATTGTGATAAAGTATATTAATTTGGTTAGTTTAGAGATGGATATCAAATTCTGGATCAAAGGTCTATAAACATTTTTTTGTAGAGTACCAGATGGTATTTTTTAACTTTGTGGGTATCTTTCTCATAATAACTCTTACTGTCTGTCTCATAAAACTTATGTACAAGATGAGACTTGACTAGAGATGGGCTGTGCTTTGCCAGACCTTGCTGCTTTGTTTACAGGAAGTTGAAATATCTTTTCTGTGACTAATGTGAGAAAATTTAACTGATAAATTTAAGAGGCTGACAGTTTAAAATGGAATTCAACTTCAAATCTTAGCTTTAACCCTATTAGCTAGTTGTGTGACCTTTGTCTCACTTTGACCTCCATTATCTTATGTTGTCTAGCAAGATAACTATATTCTAGATTTATGTGTGAATTAAGTTAGTTGATTAAGTGATTCAGTTAGTTGTGTACCTTTCAGAACAATGCCTGTTTTGGGTATACCTTACTAGTAACTTGCTGTTTGAGAGGAAGCACATATTTTTATTTTATTGATTGCTAAGAATTAGGTAGTTTTAAGCTGAATTTCTCTTGGAATAGCTTGAATTGTGTATTAGGGTTGTAGAAAGGAGACAGTTTGAGAGGATTGGTCACTCTGCAGCCACACTAAATTAAACCTTGGGTTCTAGTTTCTTAATTATTTGGTCTTAGGAAATTTTTTCCTGTAAAGTGTAATAGGGTATCTTTTTGTTTTTGTTTTTGTTTTTGGGTCACACCCAGCAGTGCTCAGGAATTACTCCTGGCTCCATTCTCAGAAATTGCTTCTGGCAGGCACAGGGGACCATATGGAGCACCGGGATTCGAACCGATGACCTTTTGCATGGAAGGCAAGCGCCTTACCTCCATGCTATCTCCCGGGCCCGAAATAGGGTATCTTAATGAGGAAACTTCACTACTTACCTCTTGCCTCTTATTGGAGGGCATCCTGATGGTAATGCTTAGGGTTTATTGCTATGCTAATTGGAATTTGTGGTACTTGGGGAGATGGCAAATTGTGGCTATGGTGCTCTCTGAAGATCAGTCATAAGCTTTAGTTTTCATACTCACCAGGAGTCAAAACCCAAAGCTCACGTCTGATCACGTTGTACCCAGAAATCACTTAATTTCCTGGGGAATCATAGGTAACAGGACAGTGAGCCTGGAAAAATAGAGCTGCCAGACTTGTGGACTCTGAGGATTTAACTCCTGACTTTTTTGCAAGGCAGGCATTCTAGGCAAGCTCTCAAATGTAATGATTTTAAACTCAAATATCTATGACATCAGAAAGTTGACATTTTGCTATGCACTGTTGTTTGTTTGCTAGTTTGTTCTACATCATCATGGTGTACTTATTTGCATCATTTCTTTGCTCTTTAAGAGTATTTAGCAACTGTTCGGATTAGTGATGTGTGAAAGAGGTAACCATACATTTAGAATATCTGGTAATATCTGGTTTTCGTGCCAAAAGTGCAATAGTGCTATGCTGTTTTCTTTCATAGTAGAAGAAAATGTTATATTTTAGAAGTTAGTGAAAATATTTTTAAATTTCAGTTTATGAATGTCTGATAACCCCTTATCAGTTAATTTCAAGGTTTTGATCTAGCAGTTGAGGAAAATACTGGCTTTTAGCCTATTTACTCTTCTAAAGCGTGAGAGGATTTGTGCCTCCTTTAAGGCAATATTATTTCTGCATGGAAGCACAGTGGGTTAAGTGATTTTTTTGGTTGGGATCATTATCTTCTGCTTCCCACAAGTTTTCAAAGGCCTTAGACTACTAATGAATTTTTTTTGGTTTTGGATACACTTTGCAGTGTTGGAGTTATCTTTCCCTGTTACGTGCTCAGATGATCTTGCAGTTATGGTGATCAAACCTGGACCTTTTGCTTACAAAGTACCCCTTTGGCTCTTTGAGGCATCTCTCCAGTCCTTGGCAAGCATTTCCTAAGTTATCTGAGTAGTTTAGTTATCCCTGCCACTCCTGATATAGTAAACTTATATTACTTTTCATCTCTAATCCATTAGGATTTCTGTTCGTTAGGACAATAACTGATGGATGTTACAAAGTTTTTATTTTCCTTTGGTTTTGGTTTTTGGGCCACACCCAGCAAGCTCAGCTGTCACTCCTGTCTTTGCACTCAGAAATCTCTCCTGGTTCGGGACCATATGGGATGCCCAGGATCAAACCCCAGGTTCGTACCGGAGTAAAGATCGTTTGAAAAAAAAATTTCTATAGGAGGAATGAAAAAGTTATTCTGGGGCCCGGAGATAAGCATGGAGGTAAGGCATTTGCCTTTCATGCAAAAGGTCATCGGTTCGAATCCCGGTGCCCCATATGGTCCCCCGTGCCTGCCAGGAGCAATTTCTGAGCATGGAGCCAGGAGTAACCCCTGAGCACTGCCGGGTGTGACCCAAAAACCAAGAAAAAAAAAAAGTTATTCTCAGTAGTAAAGAACTAATCTAAGGACATTAAATTTTTCTGAAGTTAATATTTTATGGATAAGGTCCCCACCTTCCCATAATTTTAATTATACGTTAAAGTTTTCTGCTTTGGTCACATTGATGGTGCAACCTTAAGAACATTAAATTTCCCTGACATTAATATTTTGTGGATAAGGTCCCCACCTTCCCATAATTTTAATTACAAGTTAAAGTTTTCTGCTTTTGGTCACTTTCTGCTTGGTGCTTGGAAGAGTGAACCCTGGAAACTACAGGCTTTCTACATGCTAAGCGTGTTCTTCAATCATTGACACATCTCCCCAGAATCATTTTTCTTATTTTAAAGTTGATGGGATTTTTTTTTGGGGGGGGGGCGGCATACCTGACTGCTTAGGGCAGGGTCCTCAAACTTTTTAAACAGGGGCCCAGTTCACTGTCCCTCGACCATTGGAGGGCCAAACTATAGTAAAAACAAAAATCACGAACAAATTCCTATGCACACTGCATACATCTTATTTTGATGTGAAGAAACAAAACGGGAACAAATACAATATGTGGCCTGCGGGCCGTAGTTTGAGGATCACTGGTTATTTCTGGCTCTATATTCTGGGATCACTTCTGTTGGGGTTTAGGATTATATGGATTTATGGTGATCAAAGCCAGGAATACAGGTTGGTCATGTGGAAGGTAAATGACTAGTCTGCAGTACTGTTTTGCTAGCTTCTATGGAGACTTTTTTTTTTTTTTTTTTTTTTTTGGTTTTTGGGTCACACCCGGCAGTGCTCAGGGGTTACTCCTGGCTCCGTGCTCAGAAATTGCTCTTGGCAGGCACGGGGGACCATATGGGGCACCGGGATTTGAACCGATGACCTTTTGCATGAAAGGCAAATGCCTTACCTCCATGCTATCTCCCGGGCCCCCTATGGAGACTTTTTTAAAGGATATTTGAAAAAATAATATAGTCATTTCTCTTAATTGGAAGAGTTCAAAACGGTATTTTATTTCAGTTGGTTTCTGTATTATCTCTCAATATCTCTCCTGTGCTTTTAAACTTTTCACTGAGTTTTTTAAAAAGGATCTGGAATTGCTTGAGAGCTTTCTTGATACAGTACAGGATGAAATCTTTAATCTGTCACTTTGTTTATTCTTGGTGGCTGTTGTGATTTTTTTCCTCCAGAAGCATTTTAACTTGGCCTATTTTACACTTTGAAAGTGTGGCATTGGCTTCTTCCTTTACTAATTTTAAATTTTTGGATGACAAGTGGTTGCAGCAATTTCCACAGTAATTTAGTAGTTATAGTTTTGGCTAATTGTCTTTTACTGCTATGCTAGTCTTCTGTGAGACTTTTTCTCCCTTTAGTTTCAACAATGGCTGAGAAAGAAGATAATACATTTTTTTCTTTGTGTCTTGATACTGATTTCCTTTTTTTTTTTTTTTTTTTTGGTATTTGGGTCACACCCGGCAGTGCTCAGGGTTACTCCTGGCTCTACGCTCAGAAGTCTCTCCTGGCAAGCTTGGGGGAACATATGGGATTCCGGGATTCGAACCACTATCCTTTTGCATGCAAGGCAAATGCCCTGCCTCAATGCTATCTCTCCGACCCCTTGATACTGATTTTTTTTGTATGAAGCAGATCTAACTGGCACAGTTGCAATTTGTAAGGTGAATTGTATTTTAGTGGTGCAGTATTAGCACATGTAAATTTTACTTACATTTATGGTTCTCTAGTGTATTGTAAATAGAAAGCATAAACTGAGTTAGAATAAGTATTAACCCAATGAGAGACTGAATATTATTTTGAGAGTCAAGAGACCCGTTAATTTGATTTTGAATTTTTTTTTCATTTAATCTTGATCCACCCCCCCCCCTTTACCCCTAGTGATGCTCAGGGTTTACTCTTGGCTCTGCACTCAGGGATCAATCCTGGTGGGGTACAGGGGTCCTACTGGGGTTCTAGGGATCAAGCTTGGGTCAGCTGCATGCAAGGTAAGCACCTTCTTGCTTTGTACTCTCTGCAGTCCCCCCTAATTTATTTAAAACATTTTTTGGGTTTTGGTCTACACATAATAATACTCAGGGATTACTCCTTGCAATGTAGTCTGGAATTAACTCCTGATGCTACTCGGGACAATATGGAATACCAAGCATTGAATCTGGTTCTGCCATCTGCAAAGCAAGCTTTTTAATGGCTGTACTAACTCTCTAGCCACCTCCCCATTTGATTTTTGTTTTAGATACTTGAAAACAGATGAATTTCTTTTTGCACTAGCCATATGTTAAATATGAGTGATGTTTTGGGGATTGGAGAGTACAGAGGTCTAGGCACATGCTTGCATGTATTTGGCAATGATGGTGATTTGAATCTAGGTTCTGCATATGTTTTCTTGAGTGGTGTATTCCATTCCCAATATGAATAATATTGTTACTGTGATAATAGGAACTATTGGCGTTTATACTGGTCTCCGTCAGGTGTAAAAGAGCTTTCATTTCACTTTTTATAAGAGTAGCGTGACTGGAAAGATGGTATAGTAGGTGCTATCTTTGCTTTGCCCACTGGGTGCAATCAGTCACCAGTATTCTTCAAGAGCCTGCAAGGAGTAATCCTTAAATTCAGAGCCAGGAATAAGCCTTGGGCACTGCCTGGTGAGGTGCGGTGAGGTATTTCCCAACCTCAACAAGAATAAGAACAACAGCAACAAAGAAAAAAAAAAAAAAGAAAGAAAAGAAAAAAACTTTATGTGTTAGTGGAGTTTTAACGAGAGCTGTTACTTGAGATTGACTACCCATGTGTCTAATGAAATCTTCAAGGATGCAATCAGACAGCTGGTTCTTAGGAACAGTTAACCGATATAATTACTCAGATATTCTTATCTGTTGTCTTTACTGTGTCTGCTTAATTTCTTCCAAGAATGTCTACTGTGATTTTGTGTTAAAAATAGCCATTATATGTGCCAGAGGAGATAGCTCATGGGGCTTATGTTTTGCAAGCAGGTGGTCTAGTTTCAATTCCTGGGACCACACGATTTCATCAGGAAAACAATGAGACAGTGTTACCTCCTTCGACCCCCTCACTCTATCCCCAGAAAAGAGGTTTGTAATGCCAAACTTGCCACTAGCCATCTAGGAATTTGGTTGGTCTGGCAAGTATCATCTGCAGAGTTCTGAGTCTTAATTATCTTTCAGTGGGTGTTGGGGATATGGGTGCTGTTGTATGGTATACCATAGAAGTCAAGGAAATATGGAACTTTTTTGTTTGTTTGTTTGTTTGTTTTTTGGGTCACACCTGGCATCGCTCAGGAGTTACTCCTGGCTCTACGCTCAGAAATTGTTCCTGGCAGGCTCAGGGGACCATATGGGATGCCCGAATTTGAACCACCGCGAATGCTCTAACTCAATGCCGAAACTTCTAATTTAAGAATGTAGTGGTATTTTAACAAGATGTCTAAATGATTCTAATTACATTGTGCTCTTTAATATTAGCATGCATAAACATTAAGAACTTAAGGGCAAGATATTTTATTATTATTATTATTATTTTTTTTTTTTTTTGGTTTTTGGGCCACACCGGGTGACGCTCAGGGATTATTCCTGGCTATTCGCTCAGAAGTCGCTCCTGGCAGGCACGGGGGACCATATGGGGAACCGGGGGATCGAACCGCGGTCCATCCTAGGTTAGCGCAGGCACCTTGTCTCTAGCGCCACCGCCCGGCCCCGGACGCCAGGATTTGAACCAACCACCTTGGGTCCTGGGTCAAATGCTTGCAAGGCAAGCATTGCTGTGCTATCTCTCTGGCCCCATAAGATATTTTACAACTTGATAGACAATCAAGATTTCATATGAACTTTCTTGGGGATAAATACAAGATTAAATGAAAAAATTTAACTTACTTTTCTCAGGGGTTACTCCTGGCTATGCACTCAGAAATCACTCCTGGCTTGAGGGGACCAAATGGGATGCCAGGGGATCGGACCTCAGTCTGTCCTAAGTTAGCTGTGTTTAAGAGAAACAGCTTACCGCTTGCTTCACCACTCCGGACTAAAATTCAACTTTCTGATGAATAATGAATGCAAATTAATTGTTATTTGGCTGCTAAAGTATTTAGATAATACTCAAAGTATGCTTTCCAAAATTTTTTGCTACTGATTTCTGTTTATTAAGGTCAAAGGATAGGCTCTTTTAATTTTATTTATTTACTTACTTATTTTTGGATCACATCCAGTGACACTCAGGAGTTTCTCCTGGCTATGCGCTCAGAAATGATTGCTCCGGGCTTGGGGTACCATATGGGACGCTGGGGAATAGAACTGAGGTCTGTCCTGGGTCAGTTGCCTGCAAGGCAAACGCCCTACCGCTGTGCTATTGCTCTGGCCCCAGTACATTCTTTATAATTTGTTGACTTCATGAAATTATTTAGGAATGATCTAGTGTCTGTTTTTATCCTATGTTCTCTTGAATATATTTGCATTAAATTTATTGATAAATTTGCTTTTTCTTGGTTGCTTTGATACCTAGATATAGGCACCTAGATAACTGATATAAGATACAGAGGGAGGGTGCTCACATTCACTCCAAAAAGCCCTGGTGATATCAGCTAAAACCAGTGTACCTGAAGTGTGGTCAGATAGATGTCTCTGCAGGAAATTGTAGATGGTCAGTGATGAGGAATGACCTTTGGTTGATTCTGGGTGATGAGAGGTAGCATCTGTGGCTTTGGCTGGGCAGGGCCGTGGCCTACCCTTCTTATCAGAGATAACAAATTTATAGAAACTTCACTTCTTAAAAATTTTAGTTACCGTGAAATTACAAAATTATTCATGATTTAGTTTCAGGATATGATTTTTCTTTTTTGGGGGTTGGGGGAGGGTTTGGTCCACACCTGGCAGCGCTCATAGGTTACTCCTGACTCTGCATTTAGAAATTGTTACTGGCAGGCTTGGGAGACCATGTGGGATGCCGGAGATTGAACCTGGGTCTGTCCTGGGTCAGCCCTACTGCTATGCTATTGCTCCAGCCCAGACATAAAAAATTTTCACCCTAATCCCTTCATCAGTCTTTTTTTTTTTTTTTTTTTTTTGGGCCACGCCCGGTGATGCTCGGGTTACTCCTGGCTATGTGCTCAGAAGTCGCTCCTGACTTGGGGGACCATATGGGAAACCAGGGGATCAACCGCGGTCTGTCCTAGGCTAGCACAGGCAAGTCAGGCACCTTACCTCCAGCGCCACTGCCCGCCCCCCCCCTTCATCAGTTTTCAATTTTTTCATTAGTACCTTTCATAACCCCATTTTCCTCTCTCACCCCAGTTTATTTTTTTTTCCTTATAAGTTTTTGCACTGTGGTTTGAAGTACTGTTGCTGATAGTATTTCTTTCTTTTTTTTTTTGTTTTTTTGGGCCACACCTGTTTGATGCTTAGGGGTTACGCCTGGCTAAGCCTCAGAAATTGCCCTGGTTTGGGGGGACCATATGGGACGCCGGGGGATCGAACCGTGGTCCTTCCTTGGCTAGCGCTTGCAAGGCAGACACCTTACCTCTAGCGCCACCTCGATGGCCCCAATGATAGTATTTCATACATAGACACTTTACCAACTTTTAGCACCATTACCTCCCCCTCCTGATTGAACAGTTTCTTCTATCATAGAGAAATGTATGAGATTTTATTCTTTCTCATATAAGAAATTCTCTTCCAAAAAAGCCCCAACAATCCTGACACCAACAACAGTGATTGTGTGAAAAAAATTTTTTTACTGGAACCACAGAGAATGACTCATGGATTAGACAGCCTAGTATGCCTTGAGCCCAGAACTGCTCTTAATGCCAGAAAACTTCAGTGGTAAGGTCTCAAATTTAGGCCAAGACTTTTCCTTTCCATTCTCCCCATATTTTGCTGGACCTATGCAAACAACAATTGCCACTCTAACACCATTTTTAGTGTATTTCTTTTAACTCTTATCCTTAAAAACAAAACAAAAAACAAAAAATATTTTTAAATCTTCAGCTAGGGCTCTAATGAATTCATTCATTTTCAAAAATATATTTGCTACTTAACTTTTTCTTCTCTTTTTCTTTCATCTCTTCTTCTTTCTATTCTTTTAATAACTTTGCCTTTGTTCTTCCTGAAACAGATGTATCATCAATTTGTGTCAACTATGTGATGTAGTTTCTTTAAAAAATAATAGCCCCAACAATTGGAGTCTTCAAAAGCACCTGTCTTTAATGTGCAGTAAATAACTTTATTGACTTA
>PVKC010049054.1:0-10793 GCA_004027635.1 Crocidura indochinensis | reverse complement strand
GAGACACCTGGGGCATTTAGTGATGAGAACTGACAAGAGTGTGGACTTCAATCAAAGGCGGGAGCTGGAGAGTTAGAAAGGTGTTGGTATTTTTTTAGTTATTTCTAAATTTTTGAGCCCTTTTGCAGTGTGCTTCAGGTTTCATCTTCAGATATCAATCGTACCACTGTAAGTGGATTTCACTAGATAAACATGGAGAGCAGCCAATGTTCTGGGTTTTAAGAGCATGCTACTATGTTTTTATGAATGGATATTAATTCCAGGTTTTCAGTAGAAAAAAGAAATATATATATATATATATATATATATATATATATATATATATGTTCTGGACACTATGGTTTATTTGATCCCCTTTCAGCAATTCTGTGGCTGCAATAGCACAAATAGAAGACATCTTCGTTGCTCTTTACCTGTTTTGATCCCACTTATGTTTCTGTTCAACTACTGGTGAATTCCATCTACCCAGTAGCCCTCTTGAGAAGCAGAATGTGGGTTATGATCTCTGTTTTGCAATATAACAGAAATACCAACTGCTTCCTTTAGTTGGTATTTGGCTGCATGAAACACCCAAAGGACTCTGAATAAAAATAGGAGTTCCCAGCTAGGAAAAAATGGCTGGTCTGGGTCACCAACTCACCAGACAAAGTGCTCCTATTTGTTCCTGGTGTGGGGTTGGGAGAAGGAAGGGTTGGTATAAGAGCAGAAATCTTCCTAGCACTGCTGCAAATTGCCCATGGTCTCTATGAGATCTTATATACAATGCATTTTAAAATTACTTGACAATCTAAGAGGAAATGTGTTTATGCATCTCTATGTGACTTTTTTTTCATTATAAAAAGTTCTTTGTGAAGGGCCAAGGCATTTCTAGGGATCAGTCACCGGCATCCTATATAGTGCCCTAGTTTGTCAGACACAATTTCTGAGTACAGAGCCAGACTCTGTTTTGTTTTGTGGCCCCAAAACAAAAACAAAAGAAAAAGGTTATTGATCTTGCCTCCAGGTGAGAGTACAGGTGCCAGTCTGCTCCTCTTTCCTTAGTTTTCTCTAAGAAGTAACCAGCTATATGCAGGGCTTACTCTGGTTTTACTCCAGGAGTACTTTGGCTCAGGTGATGATATGCTGTGTCAGGGATTGAACCAGGGTCAACGGCATGCAAAGCAAGCACTATAACTCCTGTGCTACTTTCTGGCCCCCAAAGCTTGTTCTTCAGGCTGTGCTGATAGATACATTTCCCAACTTGTTGTTTCATTACAAATAAAATACCTTTTTTACTCAATAATTCTTATGTTTTTTAGATGCCAGCTACAATGAGAAAGGATGGTCTGTTCAATGAATGATGCTGAATAATTGAATGTCCGTATCGGGGAGGAAAGTAAACCTTAAACCCTTACCTCACAGCATTCAAATTTTAATTTAAGATGTGTCAATTATGGAAATATGAAAAGCAAACTAATAATGCTTTTAGAAATTTACGGAAGATTATTTTCTTACCATATGATAGGCAACATTTCTTCAATGATCCACAAAAGAAATAGTACAGGGGCCAAAAAGATAGCACAGTGGTAGGATGTTTGCCTTCCATATAGTCAACCCAGAACCGATGGTGGTTCGAATCCCAGCATTCTGGATGGTCCCCAAAACTACAAAGGGTGATTTCTGAGCACAGAGCCAGGAGTAATCCCTGAGCACTGCCGGGTGTGACTCAACCCTTCAAAAAAAAGAAATAGCACGCCCCTTATATAGGACAAAGTTTTGTCAAAAATTAGATATCAGTTGAGGGGTCAGAGAGATGGCACAGTGGTAGGGCATTTGCCTTGCATGCAGAAGGACGATGATTCTAATCCCAGCATTCCATATGGTCCCCCGAGTCTGCTGGGGCTGATTTCTGATCATAGAGCCAGGAGTAGACCCTGAGTACTGCTGGGTGTGACCCAAAAAACAAAAACAAAAACAAAAATTTAGAGCTCAGTTGAATGAAAAACTTCTGCTCTTAACTACCAAGATAGAAAATAGCCCCATCATAGAATAGAAGAGATATTTAGAATAGATAATGCAATTAAGCTTTCATATCACGAATGCATAGACTCCTACAAATCAGCAGGAAATAATCAGTCCTAAAGAAAACTGTACAAAAGAAATACACTTCACATTTTTAAAAATTCCATCAATCTAAAACAATACAAAAAGCTGGAAAACAAAATTATTCACCAGGAAAACGAAAATTGAAAGTTTCAATTAGGGATGTGTGTGCACACAGGAACCACACTTGGAGTCTCCACTCCCCTCCGTTACCAAGAAGTTCCCAATTGTAATTCATGACAGACCCATAAGAAGGGCTAAAATGGAAGACTGAGTCACAAAGCTATGGGATTGAGCAAATGGAGCTAAGAGAGAGTTATGGTATCTTTGTCATTTATAAAAGGTTGGCAATAACAGCTAAAGTTAAACACAGATTTACTCTATGAACCAGCAGAACAATGTCTGGGCATAAGTAAAAGAGAAAAGAATAATTATTCCAACTATACAACCTATATCAGTATCTTAGCAACTTTATTCATTGTAGTCCAACTGAAGGTGACTTGGATTTCATTGGAACCAGACCTTAAAGATTCCACTGGAACCAGACACAAGGAGTGGACTGGTGAAAGAATTTGCCAAATAATGGGACATCTAGGTAAAAACAGAGTGAAAGTTTATTAGAAGATCTATGGGTCAGAGATCAGTGGACACCTTCCCAAAAGAGAAGAGAGAGGGCAGTCTCTCCAGGATAGCCTTGGGGAGGCTTATCTTTCCCAGAGCAGCAGAGGCCTTTTAGATGGTAAAGTGAAGAAAGGCATTCTACTATTTCTATGGACCAGTAGTCTTGGAAACTAGAACTGAGTTTGACTGGGGAGAGTGATTATAATTGAGGAGCTTAGGTATAGAGTGTTGGAATAAAAAGGGTGCATAATACAGAAAGAATAGGGCATTTGGTATGTGTTTAATTGATTTTTTCCTGATGTAAACTGGGGCAAACAGGGATTTTTCCAAGGGAGTCAAGTCTATCCATTTGACCAATGCTGAAATGAACCCAGAATATCACCAACTGTCGAACAAACACGCCAATGTGTTCAAATTATGAAATGCTTCACACTATTAAAAAAGAAAAATCTATTGACAGAAAAAAATATGAGGAATGATTTTCCCAGATGCATGCAGTGGGAGAAGCTCAACACAAGAGAGAAAACAAGACTGTGGAGTCCACTGAGAAAGAGCAAGAGGCAAAGGCAGCAGGTTATGATCAAAGTCTTAAACTCTCCTCAAAGTCAGATATGATCAAGGAAGAAACAGTAGGAGCTTTCTCCAGTGCTACAGATGTTTACATGCTCACCTGAGCAGGAGCCATGTGAATGTTCACATACAGAGGAGCTCACTAGGCTCTATACTTAAGAAACGTGTGCATTCTCTAATATGCCCTTCAACTTTATACCTCAACAGACGAGCAAACACACTCAGACATTCATTCTAGGAAAAAAGTCTGCATGATGAAAGCAATACTTTTTTTCGTCTTTTAAATTTTCAAGACTATGAGCAGGAGAGGAGGGAGAAAATAAGGTTTGGACGAGAGAAGGCAGAGAGGGACAGTGATGGAAAATCATGAGCACTTTGGTGGGGTGGAGTACAGTAACTTTATAATTCAGTGACATATACTTGGACACTAATGTTACCATAAGACCCAAACTATAATTTAAAATAAATTTTAGCCTAGGGATATACCCTAGGAACACAAAAACAAAATTAAAAAATGCCTCTGCAAACCTATATTTATTACAGAACTATTTATAATAGCCAGAATCTGGAAATAACCCAGATGCCCAACAATAGATGAGTGGCTAAAGAAACTGTAGTACATATACACAATAAAATATTATGCAGCCATCAGCAAAAATAAAGTCATAAAAGTTTTTTATTTGTGAATGGGCATGGAAACTATTATTCTGAGTGAAATAAGTTGGAGGAGATAGACACAGAATAGTTTCACTCATGTGTGGGATTTAAGAAAAATAAAATACATTATTGTAATAATCCCTGTAAGGTATCCCTTCCTCCATTGCCTTTAGATTTTTGTTGACCTGCCCACACCTGGGATGGGTGGAAATTTGAATAAAGAATAATAGAGTTTGGCTGGGAGGAAGGGAGAGTAGAAAGAGGCAGAGAGACAGAGAAGAAGCTACTTGGAATAAGCTTAGCATAAAGTCATGTGAGGAAAGGCATATGGCCGATAAGCCCTTGGAATAAAACAAGTTGACTCCGATGAAACTTTAACTTACTATGAATTAATTTCTCTGCTGTTACCCTTCATTCATCAGACCCACCAGCTGAAGGCCCTAGAGGTACAGTGCCATGTTGAGGAAGGCCTCACCCAACACATGGACTTTATACTTTATATTTTATATTAAAACAACAGCTGGGTCTTGAACACGAACACATGACCCGAGAACCCAAGAAGACCTCAACAATGGTGAGTGCCTTGACTTTCTGGTGGCTAGTCACGTCCTTGAGCTGGACTGAGAATGGAGAGCCCAGAATTTCGGAACACGTGGGGCCTGATGTAAATATGGTGGAGATTCCTTCAGGTGGGAAGGGAGTTGACAGTGAAAGGGGAGACTCCAACCTTTCTTCTACCAAAGGCACTTAGTTCGAGGACCAAGGCCTCCTAACCTTGTAAAGGTCACTGATTGGGAAAAAGCCAAAACCTGTACACCCGAGACACCAACTTCCTCAGCGAGCTGTAGCATGAGAGCTCCCTGTGGGCTGGTGGGCCGGGTCAGCAGGGCCCAGGTGCCGCCCTCCAGTCTAAACTGCTATGCAAGGCAGGGCCCCAGCCATCGCCTGGGGTTCCGTGCAGCTAAAGTCGAAGAGCCATTCCAAGCACCATGGGGAGTCGCCCCCAGCTCGCTGGCATCTGGACATCATTATGATGAAGAAAAAAACGGTGGAGATTGAGAACATAAGCCCAGCGCAGTCCAATGGAGAAGATGTTTTTCAGAACCTCCTGCATCTTAACTGTGGTTTAGGTTAAATCTTTTGACCCTATTTGCATTGGTCATTATCTTGCTCGTTAATATGTGTTTTATCAGTATGGATCTTACTGTTTTGTTCTAAGCTCCACTGCAAACAGAAAATGTTATATCTAATTTTAATGGTGTACTATTAGTTTGCACAATTCTGGGGGGATGCATGCTAGAGCTTTAAAAGTTCTCAGCCATCCTAGTGAATGTTTTCCTATTTCTAGGATGTTTTATTGTGTGTGTTAGATAGCAAGTTATTTTCAAATCGTAGTATCTGTAGAAATTGTCTTGTGATTTTGTTTAAGGAAGTTTGTGGAAAGGAACTAGGATGTTCTAGACTTGTTAATAGTACTTGATATAATAATGCTGAGATTTTCAAACTAAGTGTATTTGCAGAAAAGTTCTAGTGTTTATGTGCAAAGAAGTCTAAAAAAATATTGTGATATGTATGGGATAAGGAAAATACTGATTGTTTTGAGAGGAATTATGTATAGTTTAAACTTTGATGCTTTGGTTCTGATATGGAGTTCCCACCTCTGGAGAACAGGAGAAAAAAAAATTTGTAACTTTGCTAATTTTTTTGTTTTGTTTTCTAAATCAAAAAGGCCTCACCCAAAATGTAGACTTTATATTTTTTTATTGAAACAACAAACACCCTGAGACAATAGAGATGAGGGCTGGAAATACCAGTCCAGAATATGAAGCTTACAACAAAGTGTGGTGGGTTCAGATAGAGAAGTAACTACACTAACAACTAGTATTATTATCAGTAGTAGTGAGTGAGAAAAAATAGAATGCCTGTGTTGAATACAGGCAGGGAATGGGGAAGGAGGGAGATGGGGGCACTGGTGGTGGGAAGGTTGCACTGGTAAAGGGGGTATTCTCTTTTATAACTGAAACCCAAGTACAAACATGCCTTTGTCATGGTATATAAATAAAGACATTATTTAAAAAGAAAAAAACTAAATTAATGTTAGACTATTTGAAACTGCAATGAAATATGATATCAGAAATTGAGAATTGATAGAAATCACAAATCATCTCCATGGCATGACAATGCCTAATGTCTCTAATATAATTTTTTACACAATTTCATGCTTGAGTCACCTACATCTCAATTTAGAATGTGTAATTCCCTTCTTTTTTTACTCTTTTCTCTGTCCCCTGGAGAAGTCCAAATTCTCTCTTAAACATCTTTCTCTTTCTTAGTCTCTTTTCTCTGTCTCTATCTCTGTCTGTCTCTATTTATCTTTCTCTCTCTGTCTCTCTCACCATTTCCCTCTTCATAGTTCCTAAGTAAAACTATTATACTTTTACAAAAAAAAAAAAAAAAAAAACAAAGAAAGAAAATCCATTTATTCTCTTCTGGAGATGGAAAATATTGATCTGTTTTCAGTGTTTCTGGGAGTCTTAATTTTTCTCACAGTCTATGGTTTAGTTTGACAAACATACAACACTTTAATTATAAATCATTATAGACACAGGTTAGATAAAGGGAGGCACAGAATAGTGTCTCCTCCTCCTCTTCTTCTTCCCAATCTATAGGATAAGGACTGGAGGCCCAAAGATCAGCACTGGAATGAATTAGTCACATTTATTCTCTGGAAGGAATGTAGCCCCACCAACACTTTAGACCTCCTGCTTGTGAGCAGAGCAGGAAGCAAGATCTTGGCCTTACTAGGTTAAATCTTGGGTCTATCTCTACTCCAGAAAGAGACCTATAAGCAACCACAGTTACTGGCTGAACAAGGGAAAAAGGGAATTTTGTGTATATTGAGATAAATCTGGAATGTCTAAAGGTTTTGCCAGCAGAAAAGCTGAAATAAACCTGAGCCAAAGGAACAGCTGAGGTCTGGGCACCACCTTGTCTGTACCCTCATCTTCCTGGAAATGAATTCTTTACTTGGGGGAAAGTCTACATAAGTTTCCTTAGCCATAATTTTTATACTTTGTTTTGGTATACTGCAGTGCTCCAGAAACACCTGGCAGTGCTCAGGGAAACTCGGGGGATCATATGGGAGTATGGGGATGAAACTAGGACCAGCCATATGCAAAGCAAGTACCTTAGTCCCTGTACCATCTTTCATCTTTCTGGCCCTTGCTTTAATTTTTTTTAATTTCATTAGAGAGACCAGAGTGATAGTACAGTGGATAGGGCATTTCCCTTGCATACAGCCAACCCAAATTTGTTCCATGGCATCCCTTATGATCCTCCATGCCTGCCAGGAGTAATTTCTGAGCTCAGAACCAGAAGTAAGCCCTGAGCACAACTGGGTGTATCCCTCCCCTCAAAATTGTATTAGAGTAGCTAGAACAATAGTACAGTATGTAGGACATATGCCTTGCATGTCTTTACCCTGGTTAAATCACTAATACCTCATATGGTCTCTGGACCTCTTCAGAAGTGAACCCTGAAGTACAGAACTGGGAGTAAGCCCTGAACATTTCCAGGTGTGACCTAAAAAAATAAATAATAAAATAGTATTAGACAGGGGTCGGAGAGATAGCATGTAGATATGACATTTGCCTTTCCTGCAGAAGGTCGGTGGTTCAAATCCCGGCATCCCATATGGTCCCCGAGCCTGCCAGGGGCAATTTCTGAGCGTGGAGTCAGGAGTGACCCCAGAGCACGGCCGGGTGTGACCCCCCCAAAAAAAGTATTAGACAGAAAGTAGATCTCAGTCATCACAACAATAAAAAGAGGTGAAATGAGTCAAGACAAAATTTGTAGGCTTCAGTTGCAAGAATCAGAATTCTGGTTGAGAACAGATCATTGGGACAATTTTTTCCAGAGCCCTTATTGTCCTGCTTTGTAACTCAGAGAGAGTTCCAGGAGGCCACAGTGAAAAGTCCCAGGAATAGGGGGTGAGGGATCCATTATGATAATCAGCAACTGACAGTAGGACAGAGGTGATCACAGAAGGAAACAAGGTCAGAAAGGGGCACTGTCCATAAAAAGGTTGAGGAAACCATGCCCCCAGAGTTACCATGCCTGCATTTAGCCAACTCCATAGATTCACTCTATTCTCCAGGGAAATGTAAACCAAGCTGAGAAAAATTATGGTTATACAGTCTCATAGCTGAAATAGGCACACTCTCAGAAGGAGAGGTGAGCCAAATCCCTGCCCTGCCAAAGACACACGTGCTGCATCCATCACCCATAATCACTGCTTTGCCAATGGCCCTGCTTTACCATTCAACCATGGCTCTCTACAGAGACACCAACCCCACCAAAAATTCAGGTATGTCTGTATTTGAGATGACATCATCAGGACTTTTTTGGAATGAGTGAACAAAACCTCTTTCCCACCTTCTTCTGGAACCCAAAAACCACGCCCTCAAATGCAGTTACAATGTCTGCATTCAGCCAGCTTCATAGATTCACTTTGTTTCAAATGGAATATGAACCAAGCCATGGAAAAGTTATGATTACACCAACCACCCAGCTGAAAGATGGCAATCTCAGGAAGAGAGGTGGGCCAATTCCTTGCCAAAGCAATCCCTGCTGTACCCATCACTCACAATCACCTCTTCAACCAATGGCCCTACTTCATTCAACTACAGCTCTCTGCAGAGACACCAACCTGACCAAAATTCAATGTCAATATTTGAGTTGATATTACCAGAAATTTTGGGAACAAGTGTAGGCGCCCTCGCCCACCTTCTCAAACTTCCAAAAGCCCCGGTATCCAAAAATATGCCCCCAAAAAGTCACAGTATCAGCAATAGTGCTTGGAACTCCTGGGCCATGCAGCCACACTTGCAGTCATGCAACGACTCCATTTTTGTTTAATACTTCCATCCCTGTAGGAACACATCAATCTAAATGTCAAGGTGTATTTTAAATCAACTAACCTTCAGAAACAAATGAAGTAACAAAAAAAGATCAGCTAGTAACAAGAACTTAGGAAACCGTCTGACAGGACTTACTGACCTCTTTGCAAGATACAATTATCTTCACAGATTTTCTTGTTGCTGTACTTTTTTCTTCTTTTTTCTCTTTTCTTTATTCTTTTTTGGGAGTGGGCCATGCCCAGCAACGTTCAGGGGTTACTTCTGGCTCTGTGCTCACAAATCACCCCTGGTAGGCTTGGGGGACCATATGGGATGCTAAGGATCAAACCCAGGTCTGTCCCTGGTTGGCTACATGCAAGGCAAATGCCCTAACACTGTGCTATTGCTCTAGCCTCCCATTTTTAAAAAATAATTTCTTTCCCATTTACCTGGAAACAAATGTATTGTGATCAACTATGTGATGATACATGGCCTATAAATAAAGTAAATTATATTTTTTTAAAAAACAAAAAGGTTGAGAAACACTGGCCTAGCGCAATTTCCAGAATACTGCCAAGTATGCCAACTCCCCTCTCCCCCAAGATATGGCAATAACCAGAAAAAGAAGGGAAAGGAACCAGTACCCCTTCCAGGGAAAAAGGACCTTTGGTGCTATTTGTAAAACCAGCATAAAGACTAAACCGAGCCTCAGATTTAGGGAGGAGATTATGTCACTCAGAGGATCCTTTATTGACCATCTCAACCTTTACCAGCTGTGGCCTATTCTAATCTCATTTTCTTCCTGTAACCCTATATAAACTGCTGATACTACAGTGCTGGTGTAAGGTGAATTGGAGATGAACAGAGAAAAATGCTCTAGTGATTGATACAAGATGGACATGTTCCTGCCTCTGGGAGTGCAGGAAGGCAAGACACAGGCAGACAAGATGATTTACCTCTAGGATTTGAGTGGGTATAAGATGACATTACTAGCTCTATAACAGAGTCTAGGCTCTGTGATGGATGCTCATGTGGGTCCTTGCTCTTCCCTGGAGTCTGTGCAGCTTTTGTTTCATTCTCAAGAATCCTGACACTAGTTCCAGTCTACAGTTCTCCGAATTTCCACATCACTCTATCAATGCCCAACTTCT
This sequence comes from Crocidura indochinensis, assembly GCA_004027635.1. NCBI lineage: Eukaryota > Metazoa > Chordata > Mammalia > Eulipotyphla > Soricidae > Crocidura > Crocidura indochinensis. Next base: position 814 of record PVKC010049054.1, on the reverse strand, counting down.
TTGTATATGTGTGACTGTGTGTATCTGTGCATGTCTGTGCATGAATTTGAGTGTTTATGTGTACATGTGTTTGCATGCAAAGGTACATGTAAATCTGTGTGCATGTGGATGGGAGAGGGGATGAGAGTGGGTATATGTAAGTGTGTGCATGAATGAGTATGAATGCATACTTGAGTATGTGAGCCTATGTACATATATTCCTGTGTGTGAATCAATGTTAGTGTTGATGTGAATGTGTGTACACACAGAGTATGTGAGTCTTTATGAGCGTATTCACAGACATGTGTGCACAAATGTGATAGTGTGTATATATGGTGTCTACAGAATGCTGTGTGCTGGGGAGATGATGTGAAAGGTCAAATGTTGTAGAGAGAGCATAGAGCAGTGATCTAAAGGGATCAGGAGGCAATGGGGTGAGAGTTAGAACACAGAACAAGCACAAATGGGCTTCTTCCCAGTTTTAAAGAGAGCCATATTCTCTTCACTATATTACATATAGAAAAAGGGGGGTGTGCCCTATCTGCTTACACTTCTGGTCCATCGTTGACATTTTCCAGAATGTCAGCTTATCTTCCGGAAAGAAGCTCTTTCTGGCTGGAACTGACCAGAGCTCCTGGACCCCTGTCAGGCCTGCTCACAGCCCTGCAAGGGTGGAGCCTCCAGTAGCCTTTTCTTCCTTCATATTCCTGCAGCGTCACAGCCTGGCCAAAAGACACGCTGAATGAATGGTCCTTGGACCAGAAGGATGTCATCTTCTTCTCATTGCATCAAATATTTGACCCATTCAAATTGTGTGGTCCACTGGGCAGGGTAG
>PVKC010049053.1:0-10797 GCA_004027635.1 Crocidura indochinensis | reverse complement strand
CAGGCATGTGTGACTGAGGGAGAAAGTAATGTTCAGGGGTCAGCTGGTGACCTTGCTTGCTATGGAACAAATAATAATAGAAAGCCAGGTTCATTTCTCTCTGGTGCCCACGTTTCCAGAAAACTCTGATGATATTCAAGGATGAGACAGATTTGACTTCTATTGGCTTTCAAAGTGAACAAGAGCCTGACATTCTACTTCATCTCTCCCCACACTGCAAACTTGACTGCTAATGAGACAGTCCAAGCTAAGAATAAGGCACTGCAGACAATAGCTCTGGGCTCCAATTCCAGCTTTTGATTCTTCTGACTATGTGATCAGAAATTCAGTTTCCTTTTCTGTGCCTTTAGTGGTCTCACCTCTACTGTGTGATCTTGGTACCTATCTTGTGGGATTGTTGAGAGGACTCTGTGAGTCATCTATGTTAGAGCAGTATCTAGAATATAGGAAGCAGTATGTAGGAACAACTACTGAAAAATACATGATTAGTTATTGGGTTTTTATTTTGCGGGGAGGGGGTGGGGTGAAGGGTGGTTTGGTTGGACCACATCTGTTGATGCTCAGGACCTAGTCCCAAAAGTACTGACCTAGTACTCAGGAGTGTCCCTTAGTGGTGCTAGGGATTCAAATCTGAGTTGGGTGTATGCAACTTGTACTATAGCCCTGGCTCATTATTGTTTTGCTTTGGTCTTGGTTTGGTTTTGGTATAGAGCCATACCTTCCAGTGTTCAGAGACTGCCTGGCTCTGTGCTTAGGGTAAACACCTGGAGGTACTTAGGGAACTTTATGTAATGCTGGGATTTGAGCCATTGTTGGCATGCAAAGAAAATGCTTTGACTTCTTTTTTTTTTTTTTTTTTTTTGATGGGGGCCTCACCCACTGATGCTCAGAGGCACTCCTGGCTCTGTTCAGGTATAATTCCTGGCAGGCTTGGGAAACCATATAGGGTATTGGGGATCAAACTCAGGTTGGCCGTATTCAAGGCAAATAAATAACTTGTCTGCTGTGCTATAAGGAGGGCAGAAGTGTAGCTGATCTGAGGATGGAGATCAGTAGAAAAGTTGTGTTTGGATGGATGCAACCCAGTGCCTTCATTTCCTGTTACTGTCTTCCATTTTCTGGGCTGTGTTTTCCCTCTGGATTTGCAAAGAATAAAGGTGTATTGAGGTGATTGTAGCATTATAGGTGCTGTTAGATCTAGGTGGCAAGTAGCTTTATCCCCAATCTGCACAACTAGCCAGAGCCAGTCCCAGTCTAAGGAGCCATTTTCTGCCCTCAGCATCTTGTAGGCCAGCACAACAGAATTCAGGCTAAAGAGCTGCTTCCTTTCTTTTTCCTGTTTTGCTTTTTGGTTCATACAAGCATTTCCCTGGAGTTGTTTTTGGCTCTGTGCTGGCGAGAAGGGTGTTAATCCTGAGGTTCAGGAGTGGTCATTGGGAATCAAACCTATGTTCCCAATATGCAAAGCATGGGCTCAGGCTGTCAGCTTTCTCCCCTGTCCTCAGAGCTAGTTTGTGGCCAGTTAGCAGAGGCAGTTGAGGAGTGTTTGTGAACTGGAGTGTTTGAAGAAGAGAAGGACCATGAAGAGAGCAATCTGAGACTACTCCCACCCACTCTTACTGCATTCCTTCAATGCCTTTTTTTTTTTTGGTTTTTTTTTGGTCACACCCGGCAGTGCTCAGGGGTTACTCCTGGCTCCATGCTCAGAAATTGCTCCTGGCAGGCACGGGGGACCATATGGGGCACCGGGATTCGAACCGATGACCTTTTGCATGAAAGGCAAACGCCTTGCCTCCATGCTATCTCCCGGGCCCCCCTTCAATGCCTTTGCCATCCCTTCTTCTCAGCTTGTTTGGGGGTACCCCCAAGTGGGCCTTTGGAACCCTCAAGAGGTATACTGCAGCAGATCCCTGTCCTGCTTTTTCTGAAGGGATTTGGCTTCTTCCCATCCCCAGCACAGCCCCTTCTTTTTTTTTTTTTTTTTTTTTGTTTTTGGGGCCACACCCAGTGACGCTCAGGGGTTACTCCTGGCTATGCACTCAGAAGTCGCTCCTGGCAGGCCTGGGGGACCATATGGGAACCGGGGGATCGAACTGTGGTCCGTCTTAGGCTAGCGCAGGCAAGGCAGCAGGCGCCTTACCGCCTGCGCCACCTCCCGGCTCCCAGTCCCTTCTTCTTATCATCATTGCTTTTTCTGCCCTATTGGCACTGTGACTGGCTAGGTAGGAACGTATTTGGTTAACTGGCAAAGGTGTCTGTGACTGCTAGTCTAACTCGCTCTTTGTTTCTAGAATTTTTCTAATCTGTTACACACATGAGTTCCTCCTGTTTTTTTCTGATCAGGGAAACCTTATTCTTTATTTCCTCTCTTACTCTAGATGGTGATATAACAGGAGTTTGAGTGTGGGAAAAGCATAGGGAAAAAAACCCAGATGTTTACAATGCAGGTGTGTGTCTGTTCCCATACCCTTCACAGTGGCCTTTGCTAAGCACTGCCATTTTCACCTAGAGTCCTGGGATGCATACTTAAGGGATGGTGTGTGTATGCATGCATGTATGTGTGTGAAAGTGTGCATGTGTGTGTGCATCTTGAGGGTAAATGAGCAGGTGTGAGTGCTTTTCTCTTTTCAACCCAAGAGTTGTTGCTCTGATCTGCTGGACTTGCATGTATTCTTTATTTGTTTTTGGGTCACAAGTATTAGTGCTCAAGAACTACTCTTGAGAGTAAGATAAATGCTCTGTATCACTCATAAGATTTGGAATCTAGTTCTGCATACAACATGGACTAGCCCAGAGGCTATCTTTTCAGTCCTTTCTGCTTTGAATGAGAAGACTGTTCTCAAATACAAGAAGTACACTTCTGTGTGTGTGTGTGTGTGTGTGTGTGTGTGTGTGTGTGAGAGAGAGAGAGAGAGAGAGAGAGAGAGAGAGAGAGACAGAGACAGAGACAGAGACAGAGAGAGAAAGAGAGGGAGGGAGGGATAGAGAGACCCTGTTCCTGTTCTGGGCTGGGATGGAAAGTAGGGCTTACTTCTGCCAATGATATGCCGCTTCCCGCATGCCAAGCAGACAAACATTTGTGTTGGCTTCTGGAACCCAAGATAATCATAAAATGATTTTTGCAGTGGATAGAGCTGGTCTAGAAGAGGAACAGTTTCTGTGCAATTCCACTTTTATTTAGCCATGTTTGTTTATACTTCACTAAATTTTAATATATAAATATGTATATATATGATGGAAAGGAAGAACATTCTGCAACCAGGAAACATGTGGAAAACCCTCATTTTAGTGGAGACACAGAATAGGCATGAGGGGACCTGATGTCTCTGACTGTGCTATTATAACTCCAGTACCTTTGTCACCTACTTGCATGCTTCATGGGTTCTGGTGGGTCCTTGCCCTCCCTGAAGTTCCTAGAAAAGCAACTGGGGGGAAAGAGATTCCCTCTCACCCCCCTCCGTTACAAGGCAGCCTGTAAGGGTTTGGTCTGACCCTTTGCTTCTGGATAGTCCTGACCTGGTCAGGCATGGTCCTGGATTACAGGACTGGAGGGAAGGAGATTATAGACATATTACTTGCTTTATGTCTGACCTCTAAGGTTTGCTGGAAATTTTTTTCTGGAAGAGTGGGCATCAGGCAATTTCCAGCAGAACCTGGCAGTGCTTTGGGGCTGATCTCAGTATGTGCCAAAGTGCCAAGTGCCTGTGTGTTTCTGTACCTTGGGGACCTAGAGGAGTCCTACAAAACAGCCCTCAGAGATCAGGGAAAGGGGAAATATAGACAGAAGATGAAGAGATAGTGAAGGAGCAATGTATTTATTGCTTTAGAGGGAAATCCTGATTTAAATAGTGCAAGGTGTTTAACACAAAAAGCCCAACCAAAATTTGATTTCTTTCATGGCCCAGTCCCAATTTTTCCAGGCTCATAACTGGAGAGAGGGTGTGGCTTTTAATTTTTGCAATCCAAATTCCACTACAGGTGTTATTGTTCAGCTGTCTGGGACTTACACAACAAGAAACCTCACACATTTGTTCTCTAGTTGGAATCTATCTCTGCTCTTATCATCAAAGCAAGGCTCAAAAACAATTTCCTTGTTAGATTTTGATCTTGAAATAGTGCTGCCAATTCCAAAAAAAAAAAGAAAGAAAGAAATAGAATGTATATTACCTCTCATGGAGCCCCTTCAATGAGCTCTATCTGATTTATCAGGAGAAGTTTCCTCCCATATCCTGCTGGAAAGGCCTGGGATTTCTTTAAGAGGACACATTTTGGGGGCTGGAGCATTTACTTTGCATATGGCCAATACAGGCAGACCCAAGTTTGAATCCCGGCATCCCATATAGTCCCCCGAGCCTGCCAGGAGTGACTCCTAAGCACAGAGCCAGAAGAAACCCCACCACCAGTTGTGATCCAAAAACAAAAACAAAAAGACACATTTTGTTATCTCTTCTATTATCCACTCTTCCCCTATACCTGATGCCTCCATTTTACATTGATGGGTTGTCATCAGGAAAAGGCATATTACTTGCCCTTCTCTAACCACAATAGTATATACTAATTAAAAGTCTGCTCAACAAGAGGAACTTGCTTCTTTAAATTACTTATTATCTCTTGTTTCAATCTGTGCTGCATAGTAAGCAATTTAGCTTACATAGTGGAATTGTTCCCAGTCTCTTTAAAGGCTCATAACCAGGTTATTCAAGAGTTGCTGCAGCAATTACAAACCCTTATGAAAAAGCGTTCTGAGCCAATATGTATCACTCATGTAAAAACCCACTCTGGCCCCCTAAGGCCAATGGCTTTAGGGAATGAAATTGCTGATCGTCTGGCCATGCCAATATTTAAGTCACTTGCAGAAGAACATGTAGCGCTTTATACAAGTGCCTGTCATTTGCATATCAAGTATCATATTCCATTAAAGCAATCCAAAATAGTCGACGTATGTACCATTTGTGCACCCTTGATTAAAAGAACAGCTGGGGCCTCTCCTCAAGGGTTACAGACTATTGAATTGTGGCAAATGAATATTACACATGTTGACTTTTTTTCCAAAGAAATCCTATATTCATGTGGTAGAAAATACATATTCCCATTTTATATGGGAATTCTAGTGGCTTCAGAATGAGATAAAGAAGTTAGTACCTTCATTCTTTTTTTTTTTTTTTTTTTTTGGTTTTTGGGCCACACCCGGTGACGCTCAGGGGTTACTCCTGGCTATTCGCTCAGAAATCACTCCTGGCAGGCACGGGGGACCATATAGGGAATCGGGGGATCGAACCGCGATCCATCCTAGGTTAGCACAGGCACCTTATCTCTAGCGCCACCGCCCGGCCCCAAAGCAAACTTTTTTTTTGGGGTGTTTGGGTCATACCCGCAGTGCTCAGGGGTTACTCCTGGCTCCATGCTCAGAAATTGCTCCTGGCAGGCACGGGGAACCATATGGGGCACCGGGATTTGAACCGATGACCTTTTGCATGAAAGGCAAACGCCTTACCTCCATGCTATCTCCCAGGCCCCTGTACCTTCATTCTTTAGTGCTTTTCTGTTATGGGTGTCCCCCAATCTGTAAAGACAGACAATGGCCCGGCCTATAACAGTAAAACTTTTCAATCATTTTGTAAGGAATGGCAAATCAAACACATCACTGGCATCCCATATAATCTTCAGGCACAAGCCATAGTTGAAAGAGCTCACAGAACTCTCAAAACTCAACTACTAAAATATAGAAAAAGAGGCATGCCACATACGGACCTTTTATCCTTAACATTATTTTCTATAAACTTCTTAAATTTAACCCAAGGAGAGCCCTATACAGTGGCAGAAAAACATTTTATTAAAATATGTTCAGGGGCCCAGGAGATAGCATGGAGGTAAGGCATTTGCCTTTCATGCAAAAGGTCATCAGTTCAAATCCCGGTGCCCCATATGGTCCCCCGTGCCTGCCAGGAGCAATTTCTGAGCATGGAGCCAGGAGTAACCCCTGAGCACTGCCGGGTGTGACCCAAAAACCAAAAAAAAATATGTTCAGGTACAGAAAACAAATAATTCACCTATTGGCATAAAAATTGATAATGTATAGATTGCTGGTAATCTCCTTAATCAAGGAAAAGGATATGCTTATGTTTCTACAAATGGGAACCATGCGAAGAAACTTTGGGTCTCACTATGCTTTGTCCAAAGCAAAATTCTCTCAAATAGAAAACTCAGACAAAAATGCATGATAAGAGTGTAAACCTTACCTCAGAACCAACAAAGATTATTTTAAAAAGTGTGAGCAGGAAACAAACTGTGACCTCAGTGGGTAACTGGAACAGTAAACTGACACCACACTATGAAGAAGAGACCATAGGGGGCGGATTTCTTTAAAAGGACAGAAATTTAGAAATTACCACCTGTGTTCTTAATAGATTTGAATCACTTCTTCTATAATGGCAGGAAGATGAAAAAAACTACTGACTTACGTTGACTTTCCTTGATCTATCACAGTACACTATGGACTCTAAGAAAACCTGAAGAATACAAATTATTCTCTGTTTTGAACCATTATAGTGAAATGGAAAAGGGTTGTTGCACAGCCTATTGTGAAAATACGGTAAGAAAACTTTGGTTTAAATTTGATGGTCAAGCAATTTCAGAAATAGCTAATGCATCTGTAAAATTTTCAGCAGCTTATATTCTTTTTTATACTTCAAAGAAACTTGCTGCAATAAATTTAGGTGTTTAAATTAGCAGATGACTGAATGCTCTTTAGAAAAGTCTATAATAAATGATCTAATGGTTTTACCAACAGAAAAAGCTGCAGGATGTGAACTCCTCTATCGTGCTCATTATTAGAATGTTTCAGTGTCTTAATTTTATCTTATTATGTTTATAATAATTCTTAATGTTTCTGTTAACAGTGATTAGTGAAGATATAGTTTGGCTACCCTAATTTTTACATTACAGTAATATTTCCTTTGGATTCCTAATATAGTGCTCATCATGATGTCTTAACAAATATTTCAAATCACTTACTTTCCATTTGATTTTACCTGCCTATATCTTCCAATGTCTCTCTCCACAGAGATCATTGGATAAGGCTTCGAAATGCCATAGACTTTGTTTATAATGCTTATCACCATATCATTTAGTATTTCAGTCTTAAATATTCTGATTGTTTTAAGAATATTCTATGCATATTCTAAACCATTAAGACGTTTGTACAGCAAAGTTCCCCTCCATCAATGTCAATTACTCCTAGGAACTAGAAAACATTTTTACTTGACATGCTGGCTTTATATTTTGAAAGACTTTGACCCATTCTACCTGGGTTAATTTTTCCTATAGATTGATCTTTTGTCCATCTATGTGTGATTGTGGGTGTGGTGGCCACCTCTATGTTTAATGTTCATCTGTACTAAATGGTACTATATAAAATGTCTGGGGCTGGTGAGGTGGCTCTAGAAGTAAGGTGTCTGCCTTGCAAACGCCAGCCAAGGATGGGCCGCGGTTCAATCCCCCGGCGTTCCATATGGTCTCCCCAAGCCAGGGGCAATTCCTGAGCGCTTAGCCGGGAGTAGTCCCTGAGCATCAAACGGGTGTGGTCAAAAAAAACCCAAAAACAAACAAACAAACAAAAAAGAAATGTCTGTTTATATTGTATTTAGTCCTTACTTCTTGTATATGGCCATTTATTTTTCCTGGGAAGAAGATGCCACCACTGTGGTCGCACTGGTACTTATGTTGTTGCTCCTGTGTAAGTTTGAAGGATCAATATAAATCAGCACTTGCTACAGACATCCCATTGAATGGAAAACGGGGCTCAGGCTGTGCCACTGGCATGTGATTTGCTCATGGTCCTCTCCAGTGGCTCATCCTGCATGAAGGTCTCCTGTTCTATGTCATTGCTCTGGCTGCTGCTGCTGTAGGAGTCATGAGGCTTTGAAATTCTAGTCATCCTCAAAGAAGAAGGCAGACACACTACCCACTGTTTCAGATGTGTTCTCAGTGGTCACTTTCTACCATGCGATTTGCTCATGATCCTCTCCAGTGGGTCATCCTGCATGAAGGTCTCCTGGTCTCACAACTAGCCATTTTTTCAGACTCCAAAAGACAGCGTTGCAGACTGACGCTATCACTCTCCTCAGACTTAGAGGATATGTCTATCCTCTTTGTACACTTCTTAAATGTATCTCTTTATCATATATGTTATCTATGGTGTATTATGCTTTCCCCTTTTTGTTTAGATTTGCTAGTAGAAATTCTTAGAATATAGTATAGATAGTACCCATGAAGTCTTTGTGCATCTGATATAACCAGGATAGGTATTTATTGGTTTATTATCTTCCCCTTAGGCCCTAATAATATCCTATGAAATTTCCTTTTGCATAGGCACATTAAAATTAGAAAATGTTAGAAACTTAGAGAAGTTATTATCCATTAGGAATGAGAACTCAGTAATTTCTTGCTACAGGGGGCCTTCCACCTTGAATATTTTGCCTTGGTGACTTGATTTACACTTTCTTCACTTGGACATAAGCCATTTACCCCTGACCCTTGGAGCCACCATGGTTCTCTGTACCTATACCAGGAAATGACCATCTATCAGTGTTAAATGGTGGGTTATGCATCCCACAATTCCCAGAGAGGGAAAGGGATTCCCATGGCCCTTGTCCGGGTAGGACAAGAAACACAGATCCCGCAGCAACTCTGATGCAGGAAACAATCCACACACAGTTAGGAAAATATAGTGGTCAGAAATTACAAGCTGTTCACCCACAAGCCAGTTGCTCCACTGTGCAAAACCACAAGCCAAGATGTCAGCTGCCCCTCCAGAAAGTCTGAGTAGAAACAAAGCCCACCTCCAAGGGGAGGGGAAAAAGTCAGATGAGGAGGCAATGGGGAAACATCTTTTTTTAACAAGAAAACCAAAGGAATCAATTGAGAGACATTTAATTAGAAGGCAACATGAGGACCAATCCAAGGGTCTCTACCAACATACCAGTACATACTGTGTATCTGCACTGACTGGCCAAAGCCTGCTCTCTTCTAGTCTCTCTAGATAATTATCTTGAAAAGTTCTGGAGATTGGAGTCTCTCCCAACCTTGAAGTGAAATGGGACTTACATCCCCTTCTACCAGGACACTCCTACAGAGAGTGAGAGGTCCAAGGTCACCTTTTGGCTCATAGTTTTGATTTAACCTTTGCATCTTTACATTGGCCAAGCCTAGGAACCCTGATGTTACAGAGAAACCGTAAAAGCAGATTGTCCTAGGAAAATTGGAGATCATCTAGGAGTGAATGGAACTGTTTTGGCACTTACTTGCTCTAGGATAGGATAACCCTCTAACCTGATAGTGAAACTGTGTATGAGGAGAAACTTTCCTGAGACCTTGAAGAAAGACTCTGGGATTAGATAAATTAGAGTGCCTGGAGCCTGTAAATGATCTTAAGGCAGGATGCTTCTTGGGTAGAGATATTCTGTTTTTAGGCCAAAAGTTTTTTCTTTATATTTTCCCAACTTTTGCCGTGCCTATACAAAATATTGCCAACCTTTGTCTTTATTTTTAGAGGCATCTGCCCTAATCTTAGAACCATAGGATTTGAATTATTTTGTTTTTCTATAAAGTCAATTAGGGGGAGATGTTGGATTACTGGTCTCACCCTAATTAATATTCATACTTCACCCTAGGGTGTGATCTGGTGATGGGATTATTGGATTATTCCCTACTTGGTATTCCTCTCCCACCCTAAGGTGTGGCCTGGTTCTTGTCAATAAAAGCAGGATTTGAGGAAGGCAGGCGTTCATTCTTCAGTCTTCCTCCACTAAGCTGCTTTTTCCTTCTTAGGAGCAGAAGGCTCCTGTGGTGGGATTACTTGCTTGAGTTTGGATTTTGTGAACCCATTCTTGTTCCCTTTCACTGTGTGGATTATTTCCTACGTCAACATTTGCTTTCAGACTCGCTTCTCACCAGATCCTCATTTTGGAGTCTGGAGCTTTGCTTATACCAGGGCACTTGAACCCCATCACAGTATGCCAACTGCTTGTCACCCCCATCCTTCTGATGAGGGAACAGTCACGGAGACATTAAAAAGCTCACCCAAAGGCAAGAGAAGAGCTCAATAGGCTGAATACAATGCTGGTGTTCAGAAGCCCAGGACTTGATCCCCAACACCGCAAGTCCCTCTAGTACCACACATCATCTCTGAACTCAGGAGTGATCCTTGGGGCCGGAGCAATAGTGCAGCAGTATGGCATTTGCCTTGCTTCGGCTGATCCAGGACAGACCTCAGTTCAATCCCTGGCATCCCATATGGTCCCCCAAACCAGGAGCAATTTCTGAGCACATAGTCAGGAGTAACCCCTGAGTGTCACCAGGTGTAGCCCAAAAACCAAAAAAAAAAAAAAAAAGTAGTGATCCTTGAACAGAACCAGGGCTAGCCCCCAAGTACTACTAGGTGTGGTCTAGAAAAAAATAAAGAAAGAAAGAAACTTACTCAAGGTCCCAGTGTAGGTAGTAACAAAAGTTGGCTGGGTTATCCTAGGCACCCCAGGGAATTCCCAGGTCTAAGTTTCTTGGCATTGCAGTATTGCTGGTTGACCTCTACCCCTCTTTGATTAGTTCACATTTCTGGGAAATCTCAGGCACTATGTGAAAGTTCTATGGCTGTGCGGATGAGGACAAGCCATCAAAGGTGGCTATAAAGGTGAGGCTGACAGTAAGGTTTAGAGGAAGAGGCCTGGACTCTTTCCAGAAAGCAGTTTGGGTAAACAGAAGAGAATGAAATCATGTTGGACTTGACACACACCTTTCCTG
>PVKC010049052.1:0-10803 GCA_004027635.1 Crocidura indochinensis | reverse complement strand
TTCTAATATGCTTAAATTATCAGTAGCCTTCTAGATTCACTTTCCTTCCAGTTAGTAAAAACCATATGACTGTCCCATCTAAGGAAGAACATGAAGACAGAAGATGATATTTTAAAGAATTCTTACAATTTATAGTTGGTATGGGGGAAAGAAGCCTTAATAAGAGTGATCAAATGAGAACAATGAACATTAAAAAAAAACTTGGGAGAGTATTAGAAATGTAAGAAGCAATAATAAGAATAAGAAGAAAATAAGAAAATAGTTTCAAATTTTAACAATTATATTAAATGCTATTAAGAATACCTTTAATATAGACCTTAAAAGTGTCTACTGCTTTTGCTAAATGGAAGGTACAGATGACAGGGATGTTTTAGTTTTGGGAATTGAAGACGGAAATCAGTATGGAGAGAATTGAATTTAAATTTAGAGACAGTGAATCTAAATTATTTATATTAAAATTTGGCCAAAAGCCCAAAGCATCAAAGTGGGTTTTTGTTGTTTTGTTGTCGATGCTTTGTGGGTTTTGTCAGAGAGTAAATAATTTTTAGCCAATATGGAGAAATGCATTTAAAGGATGATGGAAAGAAATCAAATAGTTGTAGTAAGGAAAATGGGGTGTTGAGGAGGTGGTTCATATGGTAGAATACAGACCCACATACATGAGGCTTCTGTTTAATTCCATATAAATACTGGATGACTCCCACCACCTACAACTGCAAGCACTGCTGTGTATGGAGCCAATATCTATAACTTACAGCACCAACATAATAATGATAATTTAAAAGAAAAACAGGAGAGTATGGTGGCAAAAGTTTTAAGGGACAGAAGATCGATGAAGAATACAAATGGAATAGTGGGTCTCTAGACTAGAGAGGCATTTATTATGATAGAAGACTAGAAATTTAAGATACAAGTAGGCTTGCAGATTTAGCTAGAGTTGATTCTATCAAGTTTATCATTTATTATCATTTATTTATTATGAATAGCTAGATGATGAAGAGTAGGAAATTGGGGAATCATGAGGAAGATTTGAAATGGTCATTGAAATAAGTGAGAAAAAGACCTAAAATTAGAGAAACACTTAGATTGTTAAATAGTGAAGAAGATCCATTTGAGGTTAGATTTAAAAGCTTGTCATGTGCATATCAACTCTATAAAAGTGCTGTGTCATTCCATCATGGGGACGACAAAGCTGGTTACATTTTTGCTAGGTGGATGGGGATGGCAAAAGGAGGTTGAAGAGACTATACAAATGATTATAAACAATGAACTGTGTAATCTAAATTGGCTCTGGAAGAAGTGGAGAAAAGAGGGGCCCGGGAGATATCATGGAGGTAAGGCGTTTTGCCTTTCATGCAAAAGGTCATCGGTTCAAATCCCAGTGCCCCATATGGTCCCCTGTGCCTGCCAGGAGCAATTTCTGAGCATGGAGCCAGGAGTAACCCCTGAGCACTGCCGGGTGTGAACCCCCCCCAAAAAAAAAGAAGTGGAGAAAAGAGATAGTTAAAAAGCATATAGGCCAATAGATTAGATGCCATGATGAGTACATAAACTTTATTGACCAAATTATCAAAGAAGAGATGTAATCAGAATATTAAAAGGAGTCAAAGAAAAATAAAATGGCCCAGGTGTGAGCTCAGTCAATGAAGTTGTGTAATGAAATTCTTTGACTTTGAAGAGGTCAAAACACATAAGGGGGGTCGAGCATTCTCCAATGCCTTCATTTAATTTGTCTTGTACTACATGTCATGTACTAAATAGTATTTTTAAAATAGTTTTAATAAAGTTAATTCTTTAATTGAATCATGAGAAACACAGTTACAAAGTTGTTCACAATTAAGTTTCAGTTTTACAATATCAACACCTATCCCTTATATGAGGGAAATATTTTATATATCATTTAAGTAATGAATCCACCTGGAATCAATGCTTATGTATTATTGGATTATTTACTATTTTATGATTTCTATTTGAAAAAGAAACTCTCCTTGGGCTTTTTGTTGAACAGTCTAGCTCCTATATTGCCTTTGAATTCATTCTTTCTACTACAATACTAGCTTTTACTTTACAATTAGCTTTTACTAGCTAGTTGCCCTAAAGTACTACATTACCTTTCAGTCTTGTCTGTCAAGGGTCTATATTTTATAAATTTCCATAAAAATTCTTTATCATCTCATATACAAGCATAGCCATATAACATTTCTGATTTAAATGCTAAACTCTTTTTATTACTTACAGAAAAATAAAACTCCTAAACTTGACACATTTTTGACATTTCACAGTATGTCTCATTACAATATTTCTTTGATTACCAAGATGTATTTTTTTTTACATTATCCACATCTGTACTCAATGTACTATATAGAGAGTATTCAAATTAATTTTAAAAATCTTCACCCAGGGTGGACCGGAGAGATAGCATGGGGGCAAGGCATTTGCCTTGAATGCAGAAGGATGGTGGTTTGAATCTTGGCATCCCATATGGTCCTCAGAATCAGCCAGGAGCGATTTCTGAGCATAGAGCCAGGAGTAACCCCTGAGCGCTACTGGGTGTCACCCTCCTAAAAATAAACAAAAAAATAAACAAAAAAATCTTCACCCCGGGGATGAAGCGGTGGTACAAGTGGTAGGGCATTTGCTTTGCACACGCTGACCTAGGATGAACCGCAGTTTCATCCCCGAGTCCCATATGGTCCTCCAAGCCAGGAGCAATTTCTGAGCACATGGCCAGGAGTAACCCCTGAGCATCACCAGGTGTAGCCAAATAAAAATTCACCCAGTGTAGTATCATAAATGATTTAATAACTATATTGCATTAAAATATTTAAGCTTGGGGGCCGGGCGATGGCGCTGGAGGTAAGGTGCCTGCCTTGCCTTGTGCTAACCTAGGACGGACCGCGGTTCGATTCCCCGGTTCCCCATATGGTCCCCCCATGCCTGCCAGGAGCGACTTCTAAGCGAATAGCCAGGAGTAACCCCTGAGTGTCATCGTGTGTGGCCCAATATATATATATATACATATATATATATATAAATATATATATTTATATATATTTATATATATATATTTAAGTTTACAATTTAAAGCCTGACTAAAGCATTAATTAAAATATCTGTTTAAGATAAAAGAACAAATGTAGCAACAGAAAGTTTAATACACTTATAGAAACTGTAAGTTCTTATGAGGGAGAAATGGAATCTCGTTGGATGGAAATCAGTATAGACTTTCTAGGAAAGCTAATTAGGTCATGAAAGGCAAAACTTTAGGAAAAGCAAGGTAGAGGAGTGCATTTTAGGTTGAGGAAGTGTGACCTTGGCTAAAAGGTAAATTAAGGCAAAAGCAGAAAAATCCTTTAAGGATAGATTAATAGATTGGGTCTATTGCAGTTGGAGTCTGTTGGGAGTATCTTTTTCATTGGAAGTCAATGAGAATCTCTACTAAGGGACTAATATAATTAGGTTGTAATAGGAACAGCTGGATTCAAATGCAAAGAGATTAAATATAAGAAGATGTACTACTAGTCTAAGCTTGGTATGATGCTGGCTTCTTCTGGGTAGTGGAAAACCAGAAAGAATGTTCAGAAATTTCAAAATAGAACCCAGAGAAGTCAAATGATTGAAAGAGGGAGAAGCAGATGTAGCTCAGTTCCAGGCAATAAAAAGTTTAGAATTTCATGAGACATACCTGCATCTGATTACACAGCTTTTAAATTTACATTAGCTTTAATGGAATTTCTTGGACATTTTTGGTGACTTTGAAAATCTACATTTTATATTTTAACCACTGTGAGTCACAATTTTTCAATACTGTCTGTCTGTGGTAAGGTTTCATTCAAACAAAATTCCAACACCACACCCACCACCAGAGTGCTCATTTTGCTTCACTTTCTCAGGGTTCCACAAGAATATTTAATATTGAGAATTATTTGCATTGCCTATTTAGATTAGCCTATTGCCATTAACATTTTTTATTCTCATTTCCTTCTTTTATGTATGACAGCTTCTACTGGATATGGTCGGGTCTCCAGATCAGGATCTCCAAGAAGCTGCAGCTGGTTGTATTGCCAATATCCGCAGATTGGCTCTTGCTACAGAAAAGGCAAGATACCCCTAAAAATATGAACAGACAATAAGCTACCACGCTGTATCTGATAAGACTTGTCACTCTCATGAAGCCTTAATTGGGGTACACTATGAGCCAAAACTTTATCAGTAAATAAATATCTGAGAGAAAGCACAGATGAGAAAAGCAAAGAATACTGTTTATGGCAAAATAACATGGTCTTCTTGTTCTATTTATGCTTTGGGGATATGCCATGTAACGTAATGTAAAGCCAACAGGTTTGTAATATTTTTTCCAGGGATTTGAGGATATATGTTATCGTATATGCTTTTGTGTTTAGGATTGTTTTAATAAAAAATATGACTTTTCCCGTGCGCTGTTTTATAGTTGTGCTTGAATGTCTTCAGAATTCCTTCTGTTAAATCTATCGAGCTGTCTTGTCATTATGGTTTTGTCTGTTTGATCACTTGAAACCCACTGGAGAGTTTTGAGAAGATGTGCTGATTTCACAAACTGTTATTAAATAGAATTTAGAGTAAAGCATCTGGACTTAGAGGGATCATTCAGAGGTCATTCCAAACACTCCTCAATGCTATCAAAATCTGAGAAGATAATGTATAACTTAACATTTCAGCTTATGATAACCACACAAAATATTAAGATTTTTTTCCAACCTTGGAACTTGTGAAACATGAATAAATATGCTTCTCTCATAAATCATCAAACTTCATTTTGAAAAAATTAATTTATGTTCTTGTAATGATAATTAATATCACTCCAAATAAAGTTGCTTTAAATTTCTAAACTAGCTTTCAGCACACACAGTACTTTTTACAAAGGAGCTACAGAAGATTAATAGCATTTTATCTGGTTCTAGAAACATGAGAATTCACTTAAAAGAATCACATATATATCTCAGTGTACTGAAATGTTTAGTAACTAACTGTCTTGGGTTTCTAATACTAGGCAGGAGAATAGTTTAGAATGCATCAATTCATAATGCTTTAAAAAACAGACAAGTAGGTTTTATTGAATATATTAAGTACTGTGTGTGTTTATCATAATTTGGAGAGATTATAAACTTAAGAGAATTAAATATAAATCATGCGTACTAAGTGAAAAGCCTGTTTGGGAAATAAATTATGCATTATAGTTTCTGTGATAAAACAACATAAGTGAAGATCTTACTGAGAATTTTATGGTTTGGTAAAACACTAATTTATCTTCGCTGCTGCTTTTCAAAAGAGGTTATAAAAAGAACAAAGAAATATTAATACTGAGAATAAAAAGTAATAGTTTAATACTTAAGTAATAATTAAGTAATTTTAACTTTAAATAGTAAATATTTTAATATTAAACTCACAATTTAGCTATATTTTGCTAGCATAAAAGATACACATAGAAACAATATAACAGATACAGAATATGAATAAAATGTTTTATATTTTATAAAAGAACGTTTCTTGCTTTAAGATTTTTAAATATTCTTGGGATTATTGGGACCTGAAAGTGAAGGGTAAAAACTGGGGTCGAAAAAAAAAACAGCACATTAATCTAGATAGAAAATGGAAAAATACTATTCTTTTATAATATACCTAGCATGCATAGTTAATAAATGCAAAAACATAAAAGCAATGGTGACATTTTTAAATAAATATAAGCACTAATAAACAGGTAAAGAAAATTAAAATTAAAATCATTTCTTTGAATTCTATTAATACCAGGAATGTAGTACATTTAGAATAAACATTTTGATGAGTTAAAATTAAATAACAGTTTCTGGCTGTCTAGTGAAATGAGATAACAAAACTTGGATCTTACTGGAAAAATGTTAGAACCTATGGATTGACCCCTACCTATCAGAAAACTAAAAATGTCCACTTTGTTTTTCCTGAAACATTCTTTAAGAGCATTCTATTTTTTTAGCTTTTGTATAAAAATTATAGGTGTTATGTTTATTTTTTGTTATTGAAATCTAGTAACATTTTTAGTAAGTTTTAGGGGACATAGGTTTTTTTTTTTTGATTTTTATTCTTTCCCAGGACTTCCTAAAGAACTCTATATAAATTTCTTTATGATGATCAGCTGCTTCAGTTTGAAAGACATTTAAGGTGGAAAGAATTTTAAACAAATTTATTGATCTTCCAAGTCTTTTTTTTTTTGGTTGTTGGGTCACACCCAGTGACGCTCAGGGGTTACTCCTGGCTATGCGCTCAGAAGTCGCTCCTGGCTATGCGCTCAGAAGTCGCTCCTGGCAGGCACAGGGGACCATATGGGGAACCGGGGGATCGAACCATGGTCCGTCCTAGGTTAGCGCAGGCAAGGCAGGCACCTTACCTCCAGTGCCACCGCCTGGCCCCCAGATCTTCCAATTCTTTTTAGCTTGCAAGGTTTCTTTCAGAAATTTTTGTTCTGATCACTGGGCTATTTATAGTTACTGTTCTTTTGTTATGACTTGCACAAAAATAACTTTTTTTATTCATAAAACTGTTTAGTTTCTAAAAACAAAGTATAGAGCTGTTTTCTTCAGATGTCATACTATGAATTTTGTTATTCTAATAGATGCAGGTGTTAGCATCACATATATTTAAAGCATTTGCATGGAATTGTAAGACTACTGTCCAAAATATTCAGAAAATATATTTCCATTTAAGAAAATGGGAATCTCAGGTGTTAAATAGACAGCCAAGAGTTAGTTCCATCTTTTTTCCTTTACTTAATGTCTTTAGATAAAAAATAATATATAGAGAAAGTTTTCCAGTTCAAGTAATTGAAAATGTTTCTATCTTATTCCATAGAATACTTGTTTATGTAATAAGTAGGATTAAAAAAATAAAACAACTAGGTTTTTTATTACTAGGATTCATTGAATATGGTAGTCATTCAATAACCTCTTTACCTCAAATGCACTAAATGCTCCCTGAAATCCTTTTTGCACTTAAAATATAGAAACTGAAATTCCCTTCCACAATGCAAATGGACAGTGAAAAGGAAACCCAATTTTTATATAATGCTTTTATATGTAGGTACTGTTTTAGATGCACCCCATTTGTTATATTCTTTATAGGAAAATTGGCAAAATAATCTCATATATTATGATCTACCTAAATGGGAACAGTAATTTTGAAAGTATTCAAAATATGGGAAAATTATTACAGTAGGTAATTGCTTATTATATGAGGGTCTTATAATTTGGTCATGAGTGCCAAATGGTCATGAATGTTTTATGTATTACACCTAAAACTTTTGCCTTTAGCAATGTTCACCACATCACTTTAAAATGGCAACTTATGATGGGCATTCGTGGTAGGAAGATTGCACTGGTGAAGGGGGATATTCTTTTTTATAACTGAAGTCCAACTACAAACATGTTTATAATCATGGTGCTTAAATAAAGATAATAAAAAATAGGGGCCAAAGAGATAACGAGGTAGGACATTTGCCTTGCATGAAACAACTCAGGAGGGATCTGTTTCGATTCCTGGCATCCCATATGAGCAGGAGCGTGCCAGAGGCAAGTTCTGAGTGCAGAGTCAGGAGTAACCCCTGAGCACCACCAAAAATCAATTGATAGTTAAAAAAATAAACATGAAAAATTAAATAAAAAGAAATTAAAATAAATGCATAAATAAAATGGTAACTTAACTCTATTATGGTTGAAGCATACAATGAGATGTGATATAGATGATTCACTGGCACCAGGTATGTGTGGCAAGAACCACAGCTAAAGAAATGTGTGAACATGGGCCTGGGAGATAGCATGGAGGTAAGGCGTTTGCCTTTCATGCAAAAGGTCATCGGTTTGAATCCCGGTGTCCCATATGGTCCCCCGGGCCTTCCAGGAGCAATTTCTGAGCATGGAGCCAGGAGTAACCCCTGAGCACTGCCGGGTATGACCCAAAAACCACAAAAAAAAATGTGTGAACATGATAGCTAAAGAAATTGTGACTGCTGGCAAATAGCAGCCCCTAGTCATTGTAACAATGACAAAGGCATAAAGGAAAAAAAGAAGGGGGGCAATGACAAAGGCATAAAGGAAAAAAAGAAGGGGGGTTTATTCTCTGAAAAGACTGTGAGGGTGGGGCCAGAGCAATAGTACAGCCATAGGGTGTTTGCCTTGCACGAAGACAACCCAGGACGGACCCGGGTTCGATCTCTGGCATCCCATATGCCCACCCCCCAAGCCTGCCAGGAGCAATTTCTAAACCCAGAGAGCCAGGAATAATCCCTGAGTGCCGCTGGCTGTGGCCCCAAAACAAAACAAGCAAACAAAAAAGAATGTGGGGGTCAGAGAAATCCTACAGGGGTTAAAAATAGACAGTGCAGGATGAAGCCAGAGCCTTGTATGCAACTGATTCCAATAGATTCCCAGAACTGCATCTGGGCCCCAAGTACCACTAGAAGCGACACCTGAACACAGAGCCAAGAGTAAGCCCTGAGTACCCTTGGTGGGATATGAAAAATAAAATAAATTTTAAAAAGAAAGAATCCTTATTTAGAAATGTAATGGGAGCCGGGAGGTGGCGCAGGAGGTAAGGTGCCTGCTGCCTTGCCTGCGCTAGCCTAGGTCGGACCACGGTTCGATCCCCCGGTTCCCATATGGTCCCCCGTGCCTGCCAGGAGCGACTTCTGAGCACATAGCCAGGAGTAACCCCTGAGCATCACTGGGTGTGGCCCAAAAAACCCCCCCAAAAAAAAAAACCAGAAATGTAATATTCAACCTTACACAAACTTTTTGTTAACAAAAAGACTTCCAGTTTCAATGTTTAAAACATTAATAATATTTTAATTACAACATGAATTTTTAATAGTTTCCAAGTACAATTATAATAAGAGTCTAAAGTGGCCATTATATACATTTTGCAAGTTTTTTTTTAATTTGGTTTTCGTTAAGTGATGAAATTCTAAGATCATAGAAAGCAAACTAATAAAGGCAACTCAAAAGGTCATTGATAGATTGTTTTATATAATCTTGCTGTTTAAAAGGAATGATTTCAATTTATTCATTTATGTACTCTAGTATAGAATACCAAAATGAACAATATTATATATTATCTTTATGTATTTTGCTTAAATAAATCAAAACTACACTATCAACAAAAAGTGCCATAAATAAGTAAATACAGTTTCATAGACCTTAAAATGTATCGAAGCATTAAAGACTGCGTTGCACTAGGCATTATTATTTTCCTTTGTGCTATTTATTCCTTTCTGCTATAATTGATACAGCAATAATTTCCCCTCTTTTCTCTCTCCACTCTAATCTATATGTCTCAGATCCTGCACACTTTTTATCTGACAAATAGGCATTGCATTTTATGGACATAACACATCATGTTTTATGTGCTGATTTCAGGAAAACAAGATGTAAAGTGAATATATAAACATGTTTCTAATGTACAAATGCTATGGCTGACTTGAAACCATGTAGCAAATCGTATCTTTATATTTCCAATCTATTTTCAAAATTTCAAGTAAAACTGATTTATTTTTTATTTACATCTGTTAAGACAAAAGAAAAATTTCCTTTTGCCAGTTTATGCCACCTGGATGTTCTTGCTTGATAAAAGACATCCTTTACAAATTCACAGTTGGTTCATGATGTTCAGAGTTAATATTTATCTTTACAGTTTATATTTATACACAAATTCATATTCATGATGGAAATATATGTGATTGTATATAGGTATGGTTCACATAGACTTAAAGAATCTGTAGTTGATTGACTTGCTCAAACAAGGAGGACAGAGAGCTAAATGCAAATCCCTTTCAACTTTGACATGAAAACTGACCTATGTCAGAAGATTAGTTATTTTAGCAATAACAAATTTAAATGTCCACAAGGCCAGGCAATTAATATAAATGAATGAAAAGAACTATAATTAAAAGAACCACGGCTGGGCAGTCTGTAACCTGGGACCAGCAAGAAAACCCTAGACTAGGGTTTGTCCTACGATCTGCGCAACAACCATGATCTCTAATTCCAGAGACCTAACTGAGACAATTGCAACTGAATGGGTCTTCAGGGAACATAACAAAAGACGATATCCCAGGCTCCACCCGAGGTTCAACGAGGTTCAACGCAAGGCCCAAGACCACCAACCGCAGAAGACAGATTAAAAGGACACTGAGGAAACAGAACTCTTGAAATCAAGAAGAATGACTTCATCATAAGCTCCACTCCTTGAACTGTGCAGAGTCTGAGATCTCTGGATATAAAGGTCTGATTTTAACACCCAGTTCAGACCAGAAATCTCCCATACAACATGAAAAAACTAAGGAGAGAATAACTGAACTTGAAAGGAGTCTATAGATAACCCATGACAATATATTCTAAGGAGGGAGAAACCCTGTATCTCCTAGGCAAAGGGGATTCCCTTCTCATATGACCCCAATTTTTACTGTGCCTATGCAGAAGGAAAAAGGAAAGGGGAGGGACGGAGAGATAATACGGAGGTAAGGCGTATGCCTTTCACGCAGAAGTTTATCGCTTTCCATTTGGTCTACTGGCATGCGGAGAGCGATTTCTGAGCATGGAGCCAGGAATGACCCCCCTGAGCACTGCCGGGTGGGACCCAAACTCCCC
The DNA here is from genome assembly GCA_004027635.1 of Crocidura indochinensis. Classification (NCBI taxonomy): domain Eukaryota; kingdom Metazoa; phylum Chordata; class Mammalia; order Eulipotyphla; family Soricidae; genus Crocidura; species Crocidura indochinensis. The sequence continues at coordinate 154 of PVKC010049052.1, read as the reverse complement.
CCCTCCAAAAAAAAAGAGACAAGAAGCACAAAATAACCCTTTTTTTAATTTTGCTTATTACTACTTTATAATTCTCTTATCTAGTTTCAGTCGACCTCCTTATCTTGGTGTAGATATTTAAGTAGTTCACTTTTTATTCATATATTTACTTTTT
>PVKC010049051.1:0-10800 GCA_004027635.1 Crocidura indochinensis | reverse complement strand
CAGAATAATAGTAAATTAGTAACAGAGTGGGACTACTTTTCTTTTCTTTTCTTTTTTTTTTTTAGAACCCAAACTGGCCAGGCTTGGGGGCTTTCCTGGGTTTGTGCTTAGGAGTGATTCATGGTGCTGCTTGGAAAACTATTTGCAGTACTTGGGATCAAACTCAAGTAGAAAACATGCAAGGCTGGTAGTGTCTTCTCTATAACCTCTCCAGACTAAGCAAAAGCAGTTCTTAACATCACTATAAACTTCTCTCTATTAATGGTGCCAAATATTTTATCTCCATTATAGCACTTTTCTCACAAATAAATACACTTAAGCACTGTTATTATCCTGAATTTCAGTGAATACAGATAGCCTTAACTTGCACTGAAGGTGATGAAGTGGGGTTCAAGTCTACACAATGTGGCCATAGAATATTTATTCGCAAACACTCATTTTTCTTCATTTCTCTTGAATCATTTTATTCTAAATTGCATAGAATGGTACTATTATGATATACTTTATTTGGAAAACCTCTTACTTAGTCACTATATTTATGATTTTAATTGCATAATTAATGCGTTTTGAGGTCATGGTATCTAAAGACAGGTATTATTGGATTGCAATTTGAGCGGAAAATAGTTCTTACCTAGACATATAATAGAAATAAGAATAGCAAATTTAACAAACTCTTACTCTGTGCTGTGTTAATTCTCTTGCTTAATCTTCATAACAAGGTACTTTTACATTTTTAATTTACAGATAAGAAAGCAGACACAGAAAGGTTAAATAACTTCTCTGATAGTACCTATATAGTATAGAGGCTAGAATTTGAACCTATGCTAACTTCAGAACCTGCGTTTTTAATCACTATAGACTTCATTTATATATATATATACATACATACACATACAAACACACACATATATATACACACACCAATTCTTAATTATAAGGGCTGCTTACTTCTGTGCACTGACATGATAAGAGAGCAGGCAAAACTTTCCATCAGGAGGGATGAAGGAAAGGATATGCTCAGTTTCCCATAACTTGAAACGAACACAAGGATGGAAGCTGACATCATCCAATAATCTGGGGTTCTGTAGAAAGATTAAATAGCTATATCTCAGAAAGGAATTCTGTTGCCATTTTGGTAAAAACACACTGTACTTATAGAAAAGTCACGGCTGATTTAAACTTTGTGGCTGTTCCTGAATATCTTCCATACTATTAACTATTTTCCAGAGCATTTAATTTTTTCCTCTCTAAAACTAAAACTCTGGTCAGAATTTTACCATAAAGGAAAGTGTGAGGTCTGGCATCCCAGTCAGTTTGACACAGGCATCAATCACCCCTTGGATCTCAGCAGTAATTGTAGAACCTGAGAGAGGCATAAAACAACAAAATGGATGAGGGAGAGGTTATGTATTTTTCTGTTCTCTGCAATCCACTTAATTCTTTAACTTATTTTCTTTTCCAACTTCTTTCTCTTCAAATAATGCATATTAAATATGGAACACTGATATCTTAATGTTGATAAAAAATGAATAAGAATGTTATTAGCCTAAACGAGTTTTCAATCAAGTACAAGAATGATCATTATATTAACCAGTGGTTCAGAAATTTTCATGTAAAAAAACTTCTCTCAAAGGTCACTTCATGAACTCTGCTGTTAAATGGAACTGACACTTATTTTAATTTTACTTTCCCTGCACTAGCTGTTATTGCAGACCTTTTAAACATGCTCCTTTCTCATAAACGCTTCTACTCTTCTACTTTTCCATTTTCTTTTCTTTTCTTCTTTTTTTTTCTTCTTCTTTTTTCTTTTCTTCTTCTTCTTTTTTTTTTGGTTTTGGGCCACACCCAGTGGTGCATAGGGGTTACTCCTGGCTGTCTGCTCAGAAATAGCTCCTGGCAGGCACGGGGGACCATATGGGACACCGGGATTCGAACCAACCACGTTTGGTCCTGGATCGGCTGCTTGCAAGGCAAATGCTGCTGTGCTATCTCTCCGGGTCCTACTTTTCCATTTTCTATCTTTAATTTTTTACAAAATCCCTGTGATTTCCAAAGTTATTAATATTTGAGTTTCACATATATAATGCTCCAGCATCAATCCCATCACCAATAATATCAACTTCCCTCTACTCCCACCAGGGGAACCTACAGGTATCAGTGGAAGTGTTTCTTTTTCTTTACACGATCATTAAGTGTCTATGCTTATTCACAGTTCTGAGTATCTCTTTCACTAAACTCTCACCTTTAGTTACTTAAAATACTTCTCAGCAACTCAATTTTTTAAATTACAGCCAATTATTTCCTGTTTTTTTTCCAGTTCAGTTTCACTCATGCCAGTTAGACAACTTCACTTGAATATCATAAAGGCTCATCAAACTTTACATTCCCAAAAGTAGATTCATCCTTAGTTTCTTGATTGGCTTCTGTGTTTCATCTTTAGCATGGTATCATATCTATATTTCTCAAGACAGAATCAGTTTCATCCTTTACTTATACTCCTTTAGTGCTATATATAATAATCATACTGTCTCTATTCTAAGACTTTAATTTATTATGTTACCTCATTCCTAGTCATTCACCATAGCAGTAAGTAAAGTCGGCTATATTAAAGCAACAGGCTTAGTCTTAAAAACATGCTTAAAACCATTCTTCACACTGAAGTCAGACTGAAAATGTTAAACTACAAACCTAATTAAGTTACCAGCAACTTAGAGCTTTTCAATTTGGGACTTTGAGTATGACTTTGAGCACAGACCTTGCAAGCTTGTGGACACAGTTTGAAATTCCCAGTGTCTACATGCACTGAGTGTGATTGTTGTAACTCTGCTGTCTGTGATCCCTGGAACCACGAATGACTTACTTCCAACTATCCAGCACCAGGTGTAAGTGTCAAAAAGAGGTGCAACCTCCAACAAACACAGAAACTAATAAGTTGTGTAGGTGGTACAGCCAGGAAGTACATGTGTGAGAACCAAAATAACTTTGTCATTCCCTTGAAGAGGGTGAGCCCAGAGCACATTTGTGCAAGAAATGTATCTAAAGCAGGTGTTTCAAACTCATGGCCCGCAGGCCTCAAATGGCCCTCCGTACAACATTTTGTGGCCCTGCCCCAGAGGAAGCTTTTTTGTTTTGTTTCGGTGATCCTCAAACTACGGCCCACGGGCCACATACTGTATTTGTTCCCATTTTGTTTCTTCACTTCAAAATAAGATATATGCAGTGTGCATAGGACTTTGTTCGTAGTTTTTGTTTTTACTATAATCCAGCCTCCAACGGTCTGAGGGACAGTGAACTGGCCCCCTGTTTAAAAAGTTTGAGGACCCCTGATAGTTGTTTGGGTCACACCCCCCAATGCTCAAGGCTTACTACTGACTTTTTACTCAAGGATCACCCTGACTTTGCCTCCTGCAGCCCCCAGGTAAATTGACTTTGGGACCTCTGATCTAAAGAAAGTGTAATCTTTGGTGAATACCATGACTGTGTTGTGCAAATCCAACCCAATATGCAATCCTGGGCAGGCATCACAGATAAAAATGTATAATCCAGATATCTCATAGCTGTGCAACCTCCAATCATCTCAGTAACACCATCATCAAAAAGAAAGGAAAGTGGGAGGAGAGAGATTTTAAAAATATTTTATTGAAACTTATTGTGACTTATGAGATTCTTCATATTTGGTATTGACAAACAATGTATCAAGGCCAATCCCACCACCAATGTCAACCTTCCTTCACCAATGTTTCTTGAGTGTATCCCAGGTCATGACCCCTGCCCTCAGAGGCCAGCATAGCAGGTCTATTTTAAGTTTTTATTGTTATATGTTTGACTCACGATCTCATTGTTTTGACTTTTGCTTGGATATTTAGTTCTGTCTTTTTTTTTTAGTTCTCTGTCTTTTTTTTTAACACACCAATGCACCTGAGGAGAATTTTTTAAAGCGGGGTTCTGAGTAGCTTTAAATATTTGCCTTGCCTGGAGTGACACCAGCTCAATCCCTTGAACCATGCTCTTCCCAGTATTATCTGGTCAAGTTTTAGAGGCCTCTGAGCACCCAGTGGTGGCTTGGATAATACTAGAACTGCAAAACCAAGCAGCACCATATCCAAGGACCCAAGCATTAAATTGCCAGTCTTGTTTCCTAAGAATCAAAAGGAGAGATCCCTGGGGGTTTTCTGTGTACCGTTTGGGAGGTGCTCTCCCCAAACTCAGCAAAGCAGAATAAAATTCCTCATTTATTCTAAACTACTACCTAATATACAAGGGTCTTCACAATATGATCTAGCTTATTGTTTGTAGTTTTCTTTCTTTTTTTTTGTCATTAAAGAGTAACTTTATTTCTTTTTATTTCAATTACTTTATTAAACACCATGGTTACAAGGCTGTTCATAATACAGTTATTTTAGATACAAAGTTATTAATAATTAAATATCAGTCATACAATGTACAATACCTTTCACCAGTGCTCATTTCCCACCACCACCCCTCCCCACCCACCAAAAGATGTGTTTGTAACTACATTGCTCCCAAATCCATGCAAATCTCGGGGCTGGAGAGATGGCATGGTGGTGGGATATTTGCTTTGCATACAGAAGGATAATGTTTGAATCCCGGCATCCCATAGAGTCCCCTGACCCTGCCAGGAACAATTTCTGAGAGTAGAGCCAGGAGTAACCCCTGAGCACTGCCAGGTGTGACCCCCTCCAAAAAAATAATCAAAAAAATAAAAAACCAAATCCATGCAAGTATTTATTTTTTTCTGTTTTGTTTTCTTTTTAACTTTTTTTTAACACCCCCTTCACCAGTGCAACTTTCCCACCACCAATGTCCCAAATCTCCCTCCCTCCCAACCCACCCCCACCTGTACTCCATACAGGCTTTCCAGTTTGCTCATTCATGAATATGATTAGGATAGTTCTCTATGTAGTTATTTCTATAACTGCCGTCACCACTCATTGTGGTGAGCTTCATGAAGTGAGCTGGAAGTTCCAGTTCTCCTCCCATTATCTCTGAGGATTGGTGCAAAAATGACTTTCATTTTTCTCAGAACCCATAGATGAGTGAGACAATTCTACGTCTCTCTCTCTCTCTCCCTCTGACTTATTTCACTCAGCATAATGGACTCCATGTACATCCATGTATAGGAAAATTTCATGACTTCATCTCTTCTGACGGCTGCATAATATTCCATTGTGTATATGTACCACAGTTTCTTTAGCCATTCGTCTGTTGAAGGGCATTTGGTTGTTTCCAGAGCCTGGCTATTGTGAATAGTGCTGCAATAAATATAGGTGTGAGGAAGGGGTTTTTGTATTGTATTCTTGTGTTCTTAGGATATATCCCTAGAAGTGGAATAGCTGGGTCGAATGGGAGCTCAATTTCCAGATTTTGGAGGAATCTCCATATTGCTTTCGATAGAGGTTGGACTAGATGGCATTCCCACCAGCAGTGGATAAGAGTTCCTTTCTCTCCACATCCCCACCAGCAATGATTATTTTCATTCTTTGTGATGTGTGCCAATCTCTGTGGTGTGAGATGGTATCTCATCATTGTTTTGATTTGCATCTCCCTGATGATTAATGATGAGGAGCATTTTTTCATGTGCCCTTTAGCCATTTGTATTTCTTTTTTATCAAAGTGTCTGTTCATTTCTTTCCCCCATTTTTTTGATGGGATTAGATGTTTTTTTCTTGTAAAGTTCTGTCAGTGCCCTGTATATTTTGGATATTAGTCCCTTATCTGATGGGTGTTGAGTGTATTCACTCCCACTCGGTGGGTGACTCTTGTATCCTGGGCACTATTTCTTTTGAGGTGCAGAAACTTCTCAGTCTAATGTATTCCCATCTGTTGATCTCTGCTTCCACTTGTTTGGAAAGAGTAGTTTCTTCCTTGAAGATGCCCTCTGTCTCGATGTCATGGATTGTTTTACTGACGTGCTATTCTATATACCTTATGCTATCAGGTCTGATATCGAGGTCTTTAATCCATTTTGATTTCACCTTCATACATGATGTTAACTGGGGGTCTATTTTCGCTTTTTTGCAAGTGGCTAACCAGTTCTGCCAGCACCACTTGTTGAAGAGGCTTTCCCTATTCCATTTAGAATTTCTTGCTCCTTTGTCAAAAGTTAGGTACTTGTATGTCTGGGGGACAATGTCTGAGAATTCAAGCCTATTCCACTCATCGGAAGGTCTGTCTTTATTCCAATACCATGCTGTTTTGATAACTATTGCTTTATAGTACAGTTGAAAGTTGGGGAAAGTAATGCCTCCCATTTTCCTTTTCCCTAGGAGTGTTTTACCTATTCTAGGATGTTTATTGTTCCAGATGAACTTCATAAGTGTTTGACCACTTCTTTGAAGAATGCCATGGGTATCTTTATAGGGATCGCATTAAATCTGTATAATGCTGTGGGGGAGTATTGCCATTTTAATGATGTAATCCTGCCAATCCATGAGCAGGGTATATGTTTCCATTTCCGTGTGTCCTCCCTTATTTCTTGGAGAAGGGCTTTATAATTTTCTTTGTATAGGTTCTTCGTGTCTTTGGTCAATTTGACTCCAAGATATTTGATTTTGTGTGATGCTATTGTGAATGGGATTGCCTTCTTATCTTCCTTCTCTTCCCTATCATTGTTAGTGTATAAAAAGGCCATTGATTTCCGTGTGTTAATTTTATAGCCTGCCACCTTGCTATATGAGTCTATTATTTCTAGAAGCTTTTTGGTAGACTCTTTAGGGTTTTCTAGGTAGAGTATCATGTCATCTGCAAACAATGAGAGCTTAACTTCTTCCTTTCCTATCTGGATTCCCTTGATATCCTTTACTTGCCTGATCGCTATAGCAAGCATTTCCAGTACTATGTTGAAGAGGAGTGGTGAGAGCGGACAGCCTTGTCTTGTTCCAGAATTAAGAGGAAAGGCTTTTAGTTTTTCTCCATTAAGGATAATATTTGCGGGGCCGGAGAGATAGCACAGCAGTAAGGCATTTGCCTTGCATGTGGAAGGTCGCTGGTTCGAATCCCGGCATCCCATATGGTCCCCCGAGCCTGCTGGTGGTGATTTTTGAGCAGAGAGCCAGGAATAACCCCCAAGCATTGCTGGGTGTGACCCCCCCACCTAAACCCCCCCCAAAACATAAAATTAAGGATAATATTTGCCATTGGCTTGTGGTAAATGGCTTCAACTAGATTGAGAAAGGTTCCTTCCATTCCCATCTTGCTGAGAGTTTTGATCAAGAATGAGTGTTGGACCTTATCAAATGCTTTCTCTGCATCTATTGATATGATCATGTTATTTTTATTTTTCTTCTTGTTGATGTTGTGTATGATGTTGATAGATTTACGGATGTTAAACCAACCCTGCATTCCTGGAATAAAACCTACTTGATCGTAGTGTATGATCTTCTTGATGACGCATTGGATCCTATTTGCTAGGATTTTGTTGAAAATCTTTGCATCAGCATTCATCAGGGATATTGGTCTGTAATTTTCTTTTTTGGCAGCATCCCTGTCCGGTTTTGGTATCAAGATGATGCTAGCTTCATAAAAGCTGTTTGGGAGTATTCCCGTTTTTTTCAATTTCATGAAACAACCTGGCTAGGATTGGTAGGATTTTTTTTTTGGTTTTTGGGCCACACCCAGTAACGCTCAGGGGTTATTCCTGGCTATGCGCTCAGAAGTCGCCCCTGGCTGGCCTGGGGGACCATATGGGGCACGGGGGATCGAACCGCGGTCCATCCAAGGTTAGCGCGGTAAGGCAGGCACCTTACCTTCAGCGCCACCGCCCGGCCCCGGTAGTAGCTCCTCTTGAAAAATTTGAAAGAATTCATTAGGAAGTCCATCTGAGCCTGGCCTTTTCTTTTTGGGCAGATGTTTGATTACATTTTCAATTTCCTCAGTGGTGATGGGGGCATTTAGATAATCTACCTCCTCCTTATTTAAATATGGAAGGTTATATGTGTCCAAGAATTTTTCCATTTCTTCCAGTTTCTCATATTTAGTAGCATAAAGTTTCTCGAAGTAGTTTCTGATTACCCTTTGGATCTCTGCAGTATCTGTCGTGATCTCCCCCTTTTCATTTCTAAAATGGGTAATCAAATTTCTCTCTCTCTTTCTTTGTGAGTTTTGCCAATCAATCGTGTTTATTTTTTCAAAGAACCAACTTCTGCTTTCGTTGATCTTTCAGATTGATTTTTGGTTTTCCACTTCATTGAGTTCTGCTTTCAGCTTTGTAATTTCCTTCTGTCTCCCTATTTTTGGTTCCTTTTGTTGGTCATTTTCTAATTTTTTGAGCTGTGTAATTAGGTTATTCAAGTATGCCCCTTCTTCCTTCCTGATGTGTGCTTGTAGAGCTATAAATTTTCCTCTCAGGACCGCTTTTGCTGTGTCCCATAGATTCTGGCAGTTTGTGTCTTCATTATCATTTGTTTCCAGGAAAGTTTTGATTTATTTTTGATTTGATCTTGGACCCACTGGCTGTTCAGTAGCAGGGTGTTTAATTTCCAGCTGTTAATGTTTTTATTCTGTGTGACTTTGTAGTTCACATCTAATTTCAGAGCCTCGTGGTCGGCAAAGGTAGCTTGCAAGATTTCTATCCCCTTGATTTTATGGAGGTATGTTTTATGTGTCAGCATGTAGTCTATCCTGGAGAATGTCCCATGTACATTGGAGAAGAATGTGTATCCAGGTTTTTTTGGGATGAAGTGTCCTATATACTAGTCCTCTTTCTTCCATTTCTCCTTTCAGAACCAGTATGTTTTTGTTGGGTTTCATTCTGGTTGACCTATCAAGTGTTGATAGGGTCGTGTTAAGGTCTCCCATAATTATTGTGTTATCATTAATTTCTTCTTTCAGATTTGTGAGTAACTGTATTAGATAATTTGCTGGTCTCTCACTGGGTGCATATATGTTTAATAGTCTCATTTTGTCCTGTTGCACATATCCCTTAATTAGAGCATAATGTCCATCTTTGTCCCTTACCACCTTTCTGAGTATAAAGTTGGCGTCATCAGATATTAATATGGCCACCCTAACTTTTTTGAAGGTATTGTTTGCTTCTATGATTTTCCTCAGCCTTTGATTTTGAGTCTATGTTTGTTCTGCCTATTCAGACATGTTTCTTGTAGGCAGCAGAAGGTTGGTTTCATCTTTTTGACCCACTTTGCCACTCTGTGTCTTTTAATTGATGAATTTAGTCCATTAACATTGAGGGAGATGATTGTCATAGGGTTTGATGTCATCTTTGTAGATAAGTTTCCTGTGTTTTTTTGGTCTCTCTTGTCTTAGAGTAGACCTGTCAGTTTTTCCTTTAAGGCTGGGTAATCTTCGGTGAAGTTTTTAAGCTGTTGTTTATCCATGAAGCTATGTATTCTTCCTTCAAACCTGAACGTGAGTCGGGCTGGGTGCAATATTCTCGGTGAGGCATTCATTTCTTTCATTCTTGTCACAATATCCCACCACTGTCTTCTGGCCTTGAGAGTTTCTTGTGACATGTCTGCTGTAAGTCTCAGGTATGGTCCTTTGAATATAATTTCCCTTTTTGATCTTGCTGCATTCAGTATTCTATCTCTATCTGTAGGATTTGTCATTGTAACGATGATGTGTCTGGGGGTGTTTTTCTTTGGGTCTCTTTTGGCTGGTACTCTTCGGGCATGCAGGATTTGATTGCATGTAGTCATTAACTCTGATATTGTCTCTTTGATGATGTCTTTGACAGTTGATTCTTCCCAGTGATCTCCTACTTGGGTCTCTGGGACTCCAATGATTCTTATGTTGTTTCTTTTGGGTTTATGAAAGACTTCAATTTTCATCTGTTCACATTCCTTGAGTACTTTTTCCATTGCCTGATCGTTTTTCATAAGTTTCTTTTCCCATTTCTTCTGCTGTGTTGAGTTTTTGTGCATCACATCTTCCAGTACTCCGATTCTCTCTTCAGATGCTGTTACCTTGGTGTCGAGGGCATCCACTGAGGTTTTCAGTTGAGCTACCGTGTTTTTCAGGCCTGCTATTTCAGTTTGGAGTTTTATGAGTTCTATCTTTGTGTTCTGTTCTGATCAATCTATGCTTTCTTGGAGTTTTACAAACATATTCCATATTTCTATTTTAAGTTCCTTATCTGAGAGTTTAAGCAGAGGGTTGTGATTTTTAAGGTCATCCAAACCATCATCCTCATTCTCGGTTCATAGTGTTTGCCTATGAGCTTTCCGCATTGTCACGCCAGTAGTGTGGTTTTTCCTGTGTGCTGTGATGGGGTTTATTGGTTAGAAAAAGTGTTCGTGGCCGCGCTCTTCTGGGGCTCCAAGAATTCAGAAAAGACAGAAGCACAGAAAAAGACTCCCCTCAGTCCACAGTTCCCTTAGCAGAGTGCAGTAGGGCGGAATCTCCGCAAGTATTTATTACTATGCTCATTCTTCCAATGAAGAATCTCTCCATGCACTTTGCTTAAAGTATCTCTCTTATGCCCCCATCTTTTGGCCTTTCATCTTTCTTTGCTATATTTTAAAAAGATTCTTAAATCATAGACTATTTTATTTATTCAGCATGGACAACAGTTTCCAAAAGCACTTTTCTAACTAGGTCCCAGAGTATAGTGAGGAGTAAAAAGAAATTGAGTGGAGGAGGAGAAACACAAATATGAAAGGATGGGGACCAGGAGCCAAAAGGTCTCAGGTGTATTGGTGATGCTAAGAAAGAACAGAACTAAATATCCAAGCTAGAGTCTACAAAAATAAAATCATAAGGATCCAGAGCAATAGCACAGTGGTGGGGTGTTTGCCTTGCACAAGACTGCCCAGGAAGGACCTA
>PVKC010049050.1:0-10800 GCA_004027635.1 Crocidura indochinensis | reverse complement strand
TTTTTTTTTTTTTTTTGGTTTTTGGGTCATACCCGGCAGTTCTCAGGGGTTACTCCTGGCTCCATGCTCAGAAATTGCTCCTGGCAGGCACGGGGGACCATATAGGGCACCGGGATTCGAACCGATGACCTTTTTGCATGAAAGGCAAACGCCTTACCTCCATGCTATCTCCCGGGCCCCAAAATTTTTCTTATATAACTTGGATTCTTTTCTAACAAGTAATGTTCTGCAAATATATAGTTGGCATACATAAAAGCTATTTGGAGATCCTTTGAGGTTGCACATATACAACATATTGCCACTGCCCCAGCCTGGCCAGAAATATAAATTATGAAACTCTTTTACAGCTGTATCATCTCCCATTAAATATTCAGCTTCCTTGTTAATAAGCTACATTATGAGCAAGATGCATTGTCTGAATAAACTACATTGTCCAAAATGCTGCCCCATTATTGCAGAAAATGCAGAATGTAATTAGTATTCCTCTTTGCATAAGCCACAGCTTCCAAAAATGCTGCCATGTTATAAAGACTTAATTAATAAACAAGAGTTGGGCCATGACCGGTTATACTTATCTGAATTTTATATTGTAAAGAAAGGCCACTGTTCAAATTCCATTTACAAATATCTCAATTCTGGCTAGCCTACAGGAGAACAATCTAAACCGAAAGCTAGAGAATTCTGTGTAGCTAATATCATTGTGTTGGTACATCAACAATAGCAAACGATTAACTACTGGGACATAAACCATTCTGCGAACTGCTCAAAGTGGGATGATGATAACATTGTATTTCAGCTGTATTATATGGTACAATTCTTTTTATTTGTTCTTATGCATTTCCTGTTTAATAGATGGAGGAGCCACTGTGGCATTTCATATCACTGTGAAGCCCTAAATGTGACAAAAGGGGACAAAAAGGGAGCTGCAAACATTCCCCCACCTAGCTTCCCTACAACAAAAGAGCTGGGAGAGAGCAGGGTACATCATGATGAAGTGTAAGTACACAGTTCCTTTCTGCATTCCCAGCAGCATGTTATTGATTTTCCCCTAAACTAACCCCATAGGAAAGTCATTTATGTAAGCCACGAGCACTGAACTAATATTTGGGACTATAATATTGAGTAGACCGGTTTATGAGCATCGGCTAAAGGGAGCATTTGCATTAAACTGCACTCACCTGATTAAAATCCATCAACTCTACCATCTTGAGAATTATATAGCACCTGTTATGCTCCGCTGCAGATTCTCTGCACGCTGAGATGGACCATAATAAGAGGGCAGCAAGGAGCAGGCCCAGAGAGAAAAGGAAGTAGGAAGAGCATGTGATATGCATTGAAAAACAGATCACATTAAAGATCACCAGTTGCTCAAATCTGAATGAGTGCAAAGCCTCTGCAAACACAGAGAGCTGTGTGAACACAGGAATTCCTTCACCGGAGTCCATAATAAAGCTTCTAGAGAGAAGTGAGAGTGTGATAGTGTTAGAGTTCAGTGAAGGGACTGACCTAACAGTAGAAAGTGACATACATAGGAGCCCAGAAAATTGTCAATACCTCCACAGAATCAACAAGAGTGCATGAAGCCCAAATCTGGGGTGTTTCAGCAGACTGAACAAGTGGTCTTAGATCACTGCCCTTTCTATCAGCTTCAAGCACCAAACAGGCTCAGAGTCCTACCAGTCTCCATAGGACCTGTTCACCATGACCAGAGATGACATTTGAATCAGAAATAGATTATCAGAGGCCATATTCATACACCTAAAGAGTGCTGCCTGTGATATTGATTCAAATCCTTGTTCTATCTCATCTACCTTTGCAATCTTGGGTAGGCAGGCAAGCTTACTCTGTTTCAATTGGACAGCAGATTCACATAACAAACACAGTGAAATGAATATGTAAGTTATAGAATGAATGAACAACAACAACTAAGACTTCTCAACCTCATCATAACTGATATTTGGGATCAGATAACTCTTTGTATGGGGATAGCCAATGCATTTTAGGGTGTCTAGGGGAGAAAAATTTTCTCCTTACTTTGGTGGTTGCTCTAAGAGCTAAATTCAAAATCAGAAAAATAGGAAGAAAAAAATCAAGTTGAATTATACAGATGCCTTTAAGGACCCCACAACGATATGAGGCTAAAAGGTCAGATTACTGAGACTTGTGTGGCCTTCAGGGGAAAAGAAAAAGAAAATGCTCTGTGACTTTTAAGAGGAAAAAATAACCAAATGATATGGTAAAAGCTGTTTTGTAAAGAGAGAGAGTGAGAGAGAGAGAGAGAGAAAGAGAGAGAGAAACAGAGAGAGAGATTGAAAAAAAAGGCAGGTGTGAGGGAGAACTGGTCTTCTATCCAGATAATTTTCTCCTGATATCTCAGGGAAAAAAATGATTTTGGGAATCAGGCCCCTTTCTAATCTGAAATTACTTTACAAATAATAACTTCTATTCTGTTTTCAGTGACTACCACTTCCTGTAAGTTTTTTTAATAATAATCACATCAAAAAGATGTGGGGTACATTGTACAGTGTCATACCCTGCCACATATTAGATGTACCCGAAATTCCGGGCCTCTTAATAACTGGGCACATGGTCTCAGTTATGTAACAAACGAATAAATATCAGACATTGCCAAATGATCTCCCAACTGAAAATCACTTTCATTGCATGTTCTGGAATTTAGATTACAGAAAATAGACATACCATACAACCACAGAGTACTCCCTAAGTATTAGGAAAATGTAATCTTCCATCTCAAATTCATGGCAACAACATGACCATATAGGATGCCAAATATAAACCTCAGTTTGGCCATGGGCAAGACAAATGCCTACCTGCCACACTATTTCACCAGTATTCATTATGCTCTCTAAAAATATTATTGTAGAAAATATATAGAAGGCATTGATGCCAGAGAGTTAGTGTAGTGGAGGATATCCTTGCTTTAAGATGACTTACCCAAATTTGATCATGGGACCACATATGGTGCCCAAGCCCTGATTTCTGGGAGCAGGAGAAGTTATAGAACTTACAGTTCAGTGACATTAAGTACATTTACAATGGTAGTAATCATCATTATCATCATCATCATCATCATCATCATTATCATCATCATCATCATCATCATCATAATCATCTGCATCATTTATCTCTCCAACATGTTTTATCTTTCCCAAAAGAAACCCCAACTCTACTTCCCTCATGATTGATATTTTTACATAGCACTCTTGTTCAGCATAATAGCTGTGAAGGAAAGAGGCTTTTGTCTTCTTGACCAAACATAAGTCAGACTCCTCTAATTCCCCTATATCTCTAACTTCCTTTTTTATTTCTGTAGGGTCCTAGGTTCTGATTAGCAGGAATGTCATTTTATAAAGGGCTCCATGTTGTAAACCTCTTAGACCTCTCGTTCTCAACCCTCTTTCCATTTGACACCATACCAAGACCTCTAGCCATACCAGATATCCTATCTAGAAAGGAAAGGAGAGAGCAGGAAGGTACCCTAGATAGCAGCCAAAAATTTTTAAAGATCATCAGGAGCTAGGACCTCATCAGCCCCTCTCTATATAAACTGGCTTGTGACACTGGGTGGGGTCTCCTCCTGTGGGAGGTGGCCCTGACTAACCAGTTTGGGGCTTATGACTGACAATAAAGTCTTGCTTCACTTTATTTCAATTATGCAATCTTGTCTTTCGACTTCAGACCCTAAAATTTGGAAGCTAGTTTGGGATCAAACAACGATGACTAAGTTGCCAATGTAGCTGCCTATGTTGCCTATGTGGACATATGTTGGCCTAGTGGACATACACTGGGACCCCCTCTATCTAGGTGGAGACCTAAAGGGAGCAGAGTTTCTTCCCACTAGTTTCTAAGATGATAACCTGGAAAGCTGTGAGCGCTGGAGGAGAGGAGGATACAGTGAAAGGCATGGAAAGAGGCAAGACCACAGAGCAAAGAAGGCCCTCTTCAGTGCTCTAAGTGGGTGCATGAAGGTGCTGGTTGAAGCCTGGGTGGTGGGACTACCAGGATGGAGGATGGAGAAAGATAATGGGTGGAATTATGTATGTGGAAGAAAAAAAAGGGTGAATTCTATGAGAGTGTAATCAGTTGGTTGCAAATTAGAAGGAAGAAAAGAGACTGTATGGATTGTTATTAGTATGTTTCTAAATTAGAAATGAACTAATGCTTTCGTAAAGATAATTGTAATGAAAAAAATCTAGATATTCTAGACTCATGTTAGAGTGCTTGTAGAAAACTGGACTTTTAGAAATTACAGGAAATCAAGATTTTCCAAATGGAATTTAAAATTATATGCATAATGGTTGTTCTGTGTGTTCTGTAAATTGAGAAACATCACTTTTTCTCTTTTCTTGGCACCTTCAGTATTTTTTATTTTTTATTTCTTTATTTATTTCTTTATTTATTTTTTGCGTTAAAGCACTATGTTTGACTGGAGAGATAGCATGGAGGTAAGGCAATTAATTGCCTTTCATGCAGAAGGTCATTGGTTTGAAACCTGGCATCCCATATGGTCCCCTGAGCCTGCCAGGCGTGATTTCTGAGCATGGGATCAGGATTAACTCCTGAACACTGCTGAATGTGACCCAAAAACCAAAAAAAAAAAAAAAAAAAAAAAAAAAAAAAAAAAAAAAAAAAAAAAAAAAAAAAAAAAAAAAAAAAAAAAAAGAAAAGAAAAGAAAAAAAATCACTATGTTTGTTTGCACAAGTCCAGGCAACAAGTTTTTATCTCTGTAGTGGAAATTATTCTTTATGTAGACAGGACATCTTAAAAAATTATCTAGGGGACCGCAGAATCCTCTTCCAAATTTGAAAAGTGTTGAGGTCAAATGACAGGAGCAAGTACAATACTAGTACTTTGCTAACGTCAGGAAGACCATAGAGACATATTGGCCTAGAGAAATCGAAAATCATCTAGAAATGTCTAGATCTACAAGGAAACCAGAACTAGGGTCCTGCTCTCAGCATCAAGGAAAAGTTTTGGAGATCAGAATCTTTCCCAAGCCTGGAAAGGGATGGGACAGACCCACTCCTACCAGGACATTTCTACAGAAGTCCAATGTGACCTCTGGGTACTCATGCTGAATTGACTTTTGCACAGTGGTAACCCTGACATGACAGGTAAAATATTAATGTCTTTATTGGTAAAATACCTGCTTTGTCCTTGACCAACCTCCAGAATCTCTCTGTAAAAAAAATGGGGTAACCCCAAATGGAGATTTCTCCAGTAGTATTAGATTTATGCAAAGGAACAAGCTAAGTTTATTCTGCTGTCTGGCAAGGTTCAAGGTGAAGGTGGATAAAAAAAAAAAACTATTTTTCTGTAGCTACTAAATTAAATGCATTATAGCAGCCTTAAATGAAACTTCACTCCTTTTGTATAACCTATATGAAAGTTACTGTTTGTAATAGACTGTTCATAAAGGAACTAAAAGGTGTACATGCTATCATTACTAGGATAGTGGAAGCCAGAACTCTACCAGGGAGAATTTAGGCTGAACAGTAGTAGTAATTCAGAGCCATGATTTATGTGCTGTTACTAAATCTCATTGGAGTCCTGGGTCTCCTCTTCAGGCTATATGTGTACAGCACTAGAGAGCTTATCCTGAGGAAGACTGACTGGCAGCATGAACTTACCAAATGCCTAAAATGCTCAGGGAAACAGGTATAGTGCTATGATGCTTTGGTTTCTGTTGCTTAACTTCTGTGTCATCATTCCCAAGGGAGCATCTTCTAATGTTCATGGATTCTCAAGGATAGAGAAGACCATTTAAGGCTCCAATGCCAGATCATTTTAAATGGCATTTCTCTGTCCAATTATCTGATATTTTTCAGTTGTTGATCACTGCAAATACAAACCAGTTAAATGCCTAAACTCTCATTAAGAGCTAAACTAGCGTGAGAGTTCATCCCTTCTTATAGGTAGAGTCTACAGTCCTTTGCCAGTATAAAAAAGTTGGAGAAAATGAACCTTCACCCAAACTCCCCTATAATGATTTTTAAGGTAGTGAAACGTTAGGAAAAAAATGTGAAACAAGAAGGTCAGCAGGAAAGCTGCCAGGGGAATAAGGGAAAGAGGGCAATGAGAACTAAGTTAGCAAAGGCCATTGACATCAGTTGGAAATTACACTATGCCTAAAGTTTTGGGCAGGTGGAAAGAATGAAGCAGAAACTAAAGAGGGTGGGTGGTGGAAGGAAAAAGGAGCAAAGATGGTGGCTTCCCCTGATAATGTTAAGGGTAAAAGAATTAGCACCATGCATGGGAGGCATTTATGTCAGTATAGGAAATGTTCCAACCCTTATAGTCTTTCTCTTCAGGCTACTGGATTCTAGGGCCGTATATTGTTCTCTCTACTCCAAAAGCTGTTTAAGTTGCTGGATTGAAGAAGACGTAGGAACTCTGTGGAAAGTCACAGCCCGAATGAGAAGGAACTTTTTTTTTTTTTTTTTTGGTTTTTGGATTTTGAGCCACACCCGGCGGTGCTCAGGGGTTACTCCTGGCTGTCTGCTCAGAAATAGCTCCCGGCAGGCACTGGGGACCATATGGGACACCGGGATTCGAACCAACCATCTTTGGTCTTGGATCAGCGGCTTGCAAGGCAAATACCACTGTGCTATCTCTCCGGGCCCCCGAGAAGGAACTTCTGCAGATTCAGTTGTCTTAACTCTCAGAAACAGGACAGAATGTAAATTGTCCTGATGCTCCTGCTGATGAACTGGCAAGAATGAGCACACCATTTGCTTGTGGATTAATACTTGGATTCTTACCCAGACTCTGCATGGAGGATTTGTGGGCTAAATTCTCATAATGGGGATCCCCCCTCTAAGCTTTGATTTATTGTACATCTAGAGCACGCTTTGGACTCATTAACACAAGTTTCCCTGCAGAACAGGAGTTTGGACCTAAGGTTCCTACAACAAGGTAGAATGTATATGGCCCTAGGGAACAGTATTGCTTCAAGGCAAATAGATCAGAAACAGATAGGGAGTTACCTGGAGGACATTGCAACATGGGATTCAACCACCTAGAAAACCTCCCTGATAACCACCCTGGCTGGGCCACTGTTTATTCTTTTTATGATGCTCTTAATAGGTACTTGCGCAATTAATTTTCTTACCTGCTTTATTTAGGCATGCATAGCTGCAGTTAAGATGCTTGTGTCCATAAAGAGGAATGGGGATGAAGAATCTCAAGGAGAGGCAAAGATTTGGCTCAGGTCCATAAAGAGGAAGGAATGTGGGGCCTAGATCCTGAACAGGAGGGATGCCATTTTGTAAGGGCTCCATGTTGTAAACCTCTGAGGCTTTTCTTTCTCAGGCTTAAGTTTCCTTTTGACACCACCTTGAGATCTCTGACTGTATTAGCCTATCTGGAAAGAACATGTGGGAGCAGTCGGAAGGTACTCTAGACAGTAGCCAATCATTTTAAAGATCATCAGAAGCTAGAACCCCTCATTCCCTCCCTATATAAACTGACTTTTGACCATGGGTGGGTGGCCTCCTGTGGGAGGTGGGCCTGCCTAGCTAGTATGGGGCTTGTGACTGACAGAATAAAGTCTTGCTTTGCTTTATTTAAATTGTGCAGTCTCATCCTTCGACTCTGGACCCTAGCAACTTCTTCCTTGTTAGTTCTGCACAATCCAGAAATAATCTTGATAAATCAACTAGAAAAGGCAAGAAGCAAGTTTCTTTCCACATCAAATCATCTTCAATAAATGACCAAATTCCTCAGCTCCAGCCATGATATCGCTTACCTTGTCCAGCATTCAAAAATACACCACTTCATGTGTGAGTTTAGAATAAAAGACTCTACTCCTTTAATAAATTCCCATCCACTAACTCTCACTCTGCTCTTTGACTTTAACTTCTCACATGTTCTTTACATAGACTATAACTTTTCACTTGTTCTTTTTCCTTATTGTAGCAATTTCAGAATAACGTCTGATTTTCAGCTCTCTAACTGCTGGCAGGCTCTAGTTTTCTTTTGCATGTAAATGGAACTGAAGGCAATTCAAACCCACAGTATCCTGGAAACTGAATAGCAAATGTACTTAAAATGGCCATTCCAGGTTATGTTGATGAATTTTGTATCCATCAACGACCTCCTAGGTATAAGTGATGTATTACATCTGATGCAATGAACAGAGAATTCAAGACATTAGCAAATGGCCCCTGACTGTGCCCTTTGTGCCCCACCCCCATCAAATTTACCATCATAAATTTACCCATCATTGCATTCAAAATTTAAGACTGGAACATCTCATCAATGTGATTTCAGAAGGAACTCTTTGAACTAGATATTTGGTAACCCAAAATTGGTACAAAAAGAAAAGACTGATTTGATCTAATCTATCAAAGGTTCTTAATATAAGAAGTGAAAATTTTTTCTTTCCATGAAGTTACTTGCTTTTTCAAGGATATTTCATGAGATATGGGGCATGGGACTGGAACTTCTAGCTATTCTCCAACTTCTCAAAATATATAATTTCACCTCAAGCCTCTGTTTCAGCACCTACTGTGTTGTGCCAAGTTATCAAAATTATTTTTCTATCTCCTGTCATTTCTTATCCTACCACAAGTGAGTTTAAGGTGTTTATAGACAGAAACCCTATCTGGGCTGTCAGCACTTTGTCTGATTATCTCGCAGCAAGTGGTCATGCCAGAAGCATACATGTAAAGATGCCTTGAAACAGCCTGGAAAAGAAATTGACCAATGAGATGAGCTATTTTTGCTCCAAGGCTAAAACCAATTCTGCTGCATTGCCAGTGGGACTTCCTCGGACTTAGTCTCTATTTAGACTCAGAGGATAACCTACTGGTTTATCTGTTACCATTTATGCAGGAAAATTAAACTTGTAATGATCCCAGGCACTTCAATCTAGTGGCAGTGCTGAAGGCACTTCAAACTCGGTGGATTAATTTTAACACTATGCCCTTTTTCTTCTCCTTTCTTATCCACTAATTAGGACCTAGCAAAATGTTATTGCCTGAGAATCCTTCCATCTAGTTCCAAATTCAAAGTGAAGATAGATATGCTGAAACAAAAGAACACACACATAAAACACACATGCCGACATACATACAAACATTCATCATACTCTGAGTCTAAACTCAAATTTATTTATAAAATAAAGTGGCGATATACAATAAATCATATGATAATATTTTCTGAGTCTGGTGATACATCACAGTGACCTGTGGAGCTTTTAAAATGTATGGAATCCTAGACTCCTCTTCTTCTACATGGCGGCATTACGTCACAAGTTCGTGGCGTAAGCAGATTTATTATTTACAAGCCCACCTAGATATTCTGATGTATTAAAGGAGGTACTTGTTACCTTGTGCACTTTCAATCAAGACACTGGGCTTCTCTGAGCCTCTTTTCTCATCTGAAAAATAAGTGTCCATTAGCAAAGTTTAAGGGAAAAAAGTGGGGAGGGATGAATAAAAAAATCCATTTATGGTGCTTTAGGGAGCAATGATTATTATGGATTTTCTTAAAAAGCTGTTTAGTTATTCTCAGAATAAGCAATCTAGTTTAAAAAAATCTTTGGTCAGTTAAGTTATATCTAGATTCTGGCTATTGTGAATACTGATGCAATGAATATAGGAGCGCAGAATGCTTTTCTGCATTGTATTTTGGGATTTCTAGGGTATATTTTGAGGAGTGGTATTGCTGGGTCATATGGGAGTTCAATTTCTAGTTTTTTGAGGTATATTCTAATTATAGATAAAGAAACTATGATAGATTTATACAATTGAATACTCTGCAGTTTTTAGGAAAAATGAAATCATGATAATTGCTTATATATGAATTGGATATGGAGACTATTATGCTGAGTTAAATGAGTCAGGGAGAAGAATGACATAGAATGATAGCACTCATTTTTGGAATATTAAAAAACATAAGAAAACAAGGTAATATTTCTCAAGACAATAGAAACAAGGGCCAGAAGACTAGTACATGGTAGGAATCTTGCCACAAATAGTAGGGGAGTACAGTTAAGTCAGGGAAAGGACCACCATGATGATAGCATTTGGAAATGTTAACTCTGGACAAAACTGAGTGCTGCAAGGAGATAAAGTGATATGCATAATATCCTTCAGTAATACCATTGCAAACCACAGTGTATAAAAAGAAAAAAGGAAGAGAGAGAAAAAAAGACAAAGAAATAAGAAAGATGCCTTTCATATAGGCAGACAGAGAAGAGACCAGACAGGCATAGGATACAGGGAATCTCATGGCAGAAAATGTGTACACAGGTAAAAGAATGGGTTTTGGACATTATCTGACTGAAATTCAATCATGAACAACATTGAAACTGATTTTTTCATGGTGGTTCAATTTAAGAATTAATTTTATTAAAATGAATAAATAAATAACCTTCCTTTATTATAAAACAATTTACTAAGGTTTCAGAGTTAAGATGACAACCAGTAAAATAATATGAAGAGAATAAAAACACCGAGAAACTAGAAAGCAAGCCATGAACCTGTAATTTTATTTTCTGAAGGCCTATATATTAATTTCTATTGTCCATTTCTCTTAATGAAAAGAAAGCCCCAGTAGGTGAAATCATTAGCATAATAAGTCCACCAAACGTGTAGGAAGCTATATTCCCTTCTGAAAATTTAACCAGGCATATCTCTTTTTCATAAAGCATTTGTATGGAAAGAAAATTATATTTAATGACTAACAGGTTTTACTAAAGTTCTGCTTATAGAAGGCAAAGGTCTAACTCTATTCTAAACTGATGAGTAGAAATCTTGCTTTTACTTTGTTAA
>PVKC010049049.1:0-10792 GCA_004027635.1 Crocidura indochinensis | reverse complement strand
GTCAGAAATGCTCTCTGCCACAGTGTTGGCAGAAAGGCTGATTTTGCTAAACTGACCTTTCTTTTCCAGACAAATAATACTTGCAGCCTGTACATGCATTTTTTTAACAAGCTCTCCTTCTGTGAATGGTTTCCCTATCTTAGCAATCATATCACTAATCATGTAACTACCTTTGACTGATGCAATATTCTCTTTGGTTGCTTTCTTGAAGAAATCTTGTTGCCTCATTAGACATGCTTTAAGACCGGCAACCCACTTGACTCTCTCATTTCCTTGATATTTTGCACATTCCTCAGCATGTTTAGTTGAATAATGGTGGTTCAAGTTGTATTCCTTGTGCACTGCAACTTTCTCTGAGCAAATAAGACATGTGAGGATGTCCCTGTAATCTACAAAAAAAATACTGCCTCTCCCATTTTTCCTAAAATTGTCTGTGCTCATCATCAATCTTTCTCTTCACTGCAGGCTTTGATGAAGTCATGATGAAGGTATGACAAAATCTAATTCTGTAATAAACTTCTCTCCCTTCTATCCCTTAGACTTCTGATAATGCAAGGGACAGCGGGCAGGAGCAGCGGAAATGATGTCTGCGCTAGGTGCAAAGTATTCGCGATTATTCTCTTACCTAGTATTCGTAATAAAAAATCGCATTAGAAAGAAAAAAATTGCAAAAAAATCACATTAAGCATTTGCATACCCGGAACGGAACTGCTCGAGGTATGTGAATGTTTAATGAGATTTTTTTCTTACTAATGTGATTTTTATTGTGACTATTCAGTAAGCGAATAATCACAAATACTGCGATATTTGAACGCCGGCCATGGGCCACAAAATGTTGTACAGAGGGCCACAAACAGCCCGTGGACCGTGAGTTTGTTATAGATCATCAGAAAGCTGGAACCTCCCTATATGCATCTCCTATATAATCTCCCTCATGATCTTGGGAGGGGTTCATCTCCTCCAGAGGTGGCCCTGGATAGCTAGTGTGGGGGTGTTATTGGCAGATGGATTAAAGTATTAAACTAAAAATGTTTTATACCAGTTCTTACTGTTCACATGCAAAGCAACAGTCATTTTTGCCACTTTGGAGAAAGCTCTGCTCTAAAATGACTTTTTGGATCCTGTGTACTAAATCATCTTAGAGATGACATCTGGCAAAACCAGTTTGAAAGGAGCTTCTTTGGTTCTAAGTTGACTCCCCTACAAAGCTGTGAATTCACTGATTGGTGGATCCTGAATAGTGTGTAGCCTGTCTGTGACTATACACTTGTTGGGGGGGTAGGGCTGACATTATGAACTTGTAGGAACAGAACTGAGACTGAAACCTCTCCCTGGCAGGACTGAGGCTGGGGACTTTTGGGCACTTCTCACTTCCAGAAAGGCTGCTTGCAGATAGAGCTATACAACACTTAGAGAGTTTAAGAAATCTTAATACTATACAGCTCAGGAGAATCAACACAAAAATTAATTCAGTGTGAGGCCTAATAGAGTAGTGGGAATCTGTATAGTTCAAGTAGGGGGTGGGTGATGGTAGAAGCAAGGGACAGAGCCAGATTATCTCAGGAGGCAAGCCTATGGAGAGAGGTCCAGATCACTTCTAATGGGCAAGAAATAGCAGCTCCCTTCTTGGCCAAGGCAGGTCTGAAGACCAGAATCTATTTATAGTAACTCTTCGTTTAAGTTAAGTCCTGTAAATTCTTTGCGCTTTGATTTAATGACTGAAGGTTAGTGCTTTCTGATAAGTTCAACTTATCATACATGTTCTATTCTGGTCTTGCTTCTACATGCACCCAAACCAGGCAAAAAAACTTTAGCTTTCAATGCCTATAGTTTTGCCTTCTGTAGAGGTGAAGCTCCATGAGGTTATTGTAGTTTTCTCAAGTGAACCTAATTGGAAACCCTTTATCTTGTGCTAAACTCCACTCGGTTTTGATACCTGGGAAGTTCTCACAGAACTTTTATTAAGGCTAACTTGGCTCCATGATTTCTAAACATTTTAACTCTTCATACTTACTTCCAAGCTGTCAATATTCTTTGCTTTTGCTTTCTGAGTAAAAGACAGTAGTACTCAGTGTTATCTCTGGTCCTTCACTCAAGAATTACTCCTGGCAAAAGTTATCACCATTCATCATCCCATTATAATCCCAGTTTATGAGTGAATCCATTCCAAGAGAGCCTTCTATACCTGTGATCTGGAAAAATAGCTATTTATACCTATTAAGAAATATATTGTATCATGTTAAGATTTAACGTTAAAAAATCACGTTAGATTTTCCTGATTATTGGTTATTTGGCAGGGTTGGTGGCTGTATCTGTTTGTTTGTTTGTTTACTTGCTTTTGGTTTTGTGTCACACACAGAAGCTCTCAGGGGTTACTCCTGGCTCTGAACTCAGAAATTGCTCCTGCAGGCTCAGGAAACCATATGAGATGCTGGAAATCTGACCAGGGTCAGTCCTGGGTCAGTCGCATGCAAGGCAAATGCCCTACTGCTCTGCTATTGCTCCAGTCCCTGATTATTGGTTATTTTGAACAAATATTTCACATTTGATAACCCTTGGATAGTTCAGGGAACAAACCCAGACAAGCCTTATGCAAGTCAAGCATCCTACCCGCTATGCCCACTCTGGCACTACAATTTAACTTACTTTTGTTAATTAGATTTTGTACACTAGATGTATATACTTCCCAATTTCTTAAACAATGTTCATAAACATTGACATACTTCACTGGTTTCCAGATACATTTGGTAATTTTCCCTCATTTATTTAATTCTATTTATTTACTAACTTATAATTTGGGATTTGAGTCACACCCAGTGGTATGCATTGTAAACTCCTATCTCTCTAATCAGGGATCATAGATGTTGCTGGAAATTGAATCCTTATCACCTACATGGAATGTAAGTGCCTTACACTTAGTACTATCTCTACAACTTCTAGTTTAATTTTTTTTGTTTGTTTGTTTTTGGGCCACACCCGGTGACGCTCAGGGGTTACTCCTGGCTATTAGCTCAGAAGTCGCTCCTGGCAGGCACGGGGGACCATAATGGGGGGGGGGGATCAAACCGCGGTTCGTCCTAGGTTAATGCAGGCACCTTACCTCCAGCGCCACTGCCCGGCCCCTAGTTTAATTTTTTATATAAGTATATAGATATTCTCCAAAGTTTAAAAGATATAAAGTAATAAAATGAAACATTCAGATCTGTGATTGTAGCCTCTTCTAATATTTTTTTCATTTTCTATAGAAAGAGAATGAGCTTAGGGGCCGGGCGGTGGCGCTGGAGGTAAGGTGCCTGCCTTACTGCGCTAGCCTTGGATGGACCGTGGTTCGATCCCCCGTGCCCCATATGGTCCCCCAGGCCAGGGGCGACTTCTGAGCGCATAGCCAGGAGTAACCCCTGAGCGTCACTGGGTGTGGCCCAAAAACCAAAAAAAAAAAAAAAGAAAGAAAGAGAATGAGCTTATATATATGTTATCTATATTCCCAAGTGCTTTTTTTTTTGGTTTTTGGGTCACATTCATCGGTGCTCAGGGGCTATTCCTAGCTGTTTGCTCAGAAATAGCTCCTGGCAGGCTCGGGGGACCATATGGGACACCAGGATTTGAACCAACCACCTTTGGTCCTGGATCTGCTGCTTGCAAGGCAAACGCCGCTGTGCTATCTCTCTGGGTCCCCCAACTGCATTTTTTTTTTTTTTTGGTTTTTGGGCCACACCCAGTGACGCTCAGGGGTTACTCCTAGCTATGCACTCAGAAGTCTCCTCTGGCCTGGCCTGGGGGACCATATGGGGCACGGGGGATCGAACCACTGCCGTCCAAGACTAGCGCGGTAAGGCAGGCACCTTACCTTCAGCGCCACCGCCCAGCCCCCCAACTGCATTTTTAATATTATTTCATGTCAGATCATTTTTCTTCCACTTGAAAATTACTTGATGTTGGGATGTCTATCAATGTCTTCAGACATTCCATTTAGCTTCCAAAATTTTTGTAACTTCCATAATGTATTTATTAGAAACTTGTTTTTTACATAATCTGGTAGACCTCAAAATACAACTCTTTTCTCGAGAGTTAGAGTGTTGTATTACAGGGCTCTGAGACTTAATTTTAAGGGATAATGCCTCTCAACCAAAGAGTAAGCATGGGACATATTATATAAGATCAAAAAAATTCACTTATGACATGAAGCTCGCCACTATAGTGATGAGTGCAGTTAGAGAAATAACTACACTGAGACGTATCATAAAAATGTAAATGAATGAGAGAAGTAGAAAGCCTGTCTAGAGTATAGGCAGGGGTGGGGTGGGAAGGAGGGAGACTTGGGATATTGGTGATGGGAATATTGCACTGGTGAAGTGGGGTGTACTTTACATAACTGAAACCCAACTACAATCATATTTGTAATCAAGGTGTTTAAATAAAGATAGTCAAAAAAAGAGATCAAAAAATTTCTAATGCAGCATTACTTAAATAAAAAATAACAAAATTTAGATATTTTCCTTTAAAATAACATAAAAATGATAGAAGACATAATTTTAAATTTTCACATGCCCTGTCTTTCTCTGTTATTACTATTCCTTTATTTAATGTTGTTTTACTTTATTCCATGTTGTAAATGACTTGGCTTGGAAAATGAAAACACATACAAGGCCAAAATGATTTATGTTTATTAAAAACTTTCTCATTAGGCAGCAAAATATTCTTGATTAAAAAGTGCATAAAGCTCAAGATAAAATGGGGATGAGCAACAGAGACCTCCTAATCCACATTTATAAAATTTTAGGCAGATAAGTGGAAAGTATTATCCTGTTGACCATTGATTTTCCTATTACGTCAACTCCTTGAGACTATATGGAGTAGATAGTTCCTAGATATATATTTAAGGAAAAACTTCATAAAGTAATGATAGAAGGTAAGTTCAGATTAACTGGTGGTGCTATGTTGAATACAAAAGGGACCAGGAATAACTGAAGATCAGACACTAAAATGAGAACTCAGGGGATTACATATAAGGAGAAGAAAGTAAGTTATACATGAAGAAGGACAACTTGAAGGGCATGGAAAAAGGAAATCAGATCCTAAGAAAGCACACTCATGGGGAAGAATTATAGGCAAGCAGGAAACCTCTCATATGATGAAGAAGGTACAAATGGTTCTTCATTGAATGCCAACATCTTCAATTCAGTGCAGAAGTCCTGGAGAAAAAAGGAGAGTATTGTACTAATGCCTAAAGCTATAAGTACTTTTCTCCCTTTTCAAAGTGTATAATACTACAACCTAAGATAATTGGGGGCCAGGGGGGTGTTCCTATCATCCTGATCAAAACTACTTTACTTTGGTTTTGTTTTTTTCTGGAGAAGGGCACACGTAGTGGCTGCACTCAGAAGTTACTCCTGGGTCTGCATTCAGAAATCACTCCTGGCAGGCTAAGGGGACCATATGGGATGCCTGGAACCAAACCCTAGTCAGTCCCAGGTTGGCTGTTTGCCAATGCCCTGCCACTGTGCTATATAGCTCAGGTTCCAAAACTATTTTATAAGCCACCTTCTATTCAATAGGGAGCACACGTTAGTGAAAACTAGCCAATTACTTGTCAGATCCAAAGTCAATCCCAATAGATCTATCTTTTTTTTTTTTTTTTTTTTGGTTTTTGGGTCACACCCGGCAGTGCTCAGGGGTTACTCCTGGCTCCATGCTCAGAAATTGCTCCTGGCAGGCACGGGGGACCATATGGGGCACCGAGATTTGAACCAATAACCTTTTGCATGAAAGGCAAACGCCTTACCTCCATGCTATCTCCCGGGTCCCCAATAGATCTATCTCCTCTCTTGCTACCCCAATAATATGTTTGAGAGAAAATGAGTACATCTCTAAGACACGAGTAAAATGTTACCTGTGGGCTGAAGTCCCGAGTTTCCTACGAAAAGAGGAAAATGTATATAGTAAATCAAATGGCAGAAAATATGTTGACAAAAGAAAAAAACGGTTCCATGAACCAGATCAATCATATCCCTGAGATTTTTGAAATACAACAACCATCAACACAAATGCCAGGATAGAAAATAGAAAGTAGAAAAATTTGAAACATAAGTTTTACACATAAATTTAAATCAATTTCATAAATTTTAGAATCTCTCTCTCTTTTTGGGTCACACTCGGCAGGGCACCGGGATTCGAACCAATGACCTTTTTGCATGAAAGACAAACGCCTTACCTCCATGCTATCTCCTGGGCCCCAAATTTTAGAATCTCTTAATTTTCCCAGATTGATAGAGTGAGATCTCTATAAATGTTAACAATTAACATTTTTGACAAAACATTAGTATTTAAATATATTTAAGTTATTTTTATTTATTAAAGTATCATGATCTACTATATTATTGATAGTTGAGTTTAGGCATATAATATTTCAACATTAACCTACCACAACTGTCAACATACTATGTTTTAAAAAGAAATACTGTTTTTTTTTGCGTGTGGATAGCCAGTAAATTTGAGGTCAACCAGTTATAGAAAGTTCTGTTGAGGATCAAAAATACTCAATTTTAATAAGTATAATCAAAATAATATATAAACTAAATAATAATATATATTATAAACATAAAATAAATATTTGTATTTATTTTATACAGAAAAATAATATTTAAACAAACAGGATAAACAAAATTATAATGATTTCTTAGAAAAATTTAAGGGGGATATAGTGTCTGAATTATAAGATCCATTACCTTTTTGATTTTTGTAGTTGATAAACAGGCCTACTCCAAGGAAGACTAGGCCCAAAACGAAGCCCCCAATTCCACTCAGCATTTTGCTCTGTGCAGAGTCACTCTGTGCCCCTAAGAGAAAAGAATTTTAGTGGTTTGACTCAAAATATAATTATGGTCACAGAGATTCAGAGATTAGGAGCATTGAAAAGAGAGAAAATTAGATGAAAAGATCTAGAAAAGCTGGTCATTTTTAGAAAAAAAAAGTGAAAAGTATCTGCCTTAGTAGAAACAATATTCAGGCATTACATTTATTTCAGGTATTGAAACTACGACTTATGGGCACAAAAACAATGGCTGATGATGAGAAGTCTAGGAATCAAGGATGTTAGCTTGTCTTGTGTAACAGAATTAACAAAGTGCTGAGCTGAGACTGGGCTCCGCTCATGTCAGAAAGTCGTTATATTGTGGAACATTATATTGTGCTTTTTCTTTTTTCTTTTTCTTTCTTTTTTTTTTTTTGGTCTTTTTTTTTTTTTTTTTTTTTGGTTTTTTGGGCCACACCCAGCGGTGCTCAGGGGTTACTCCTGGCTGTCTGCTCAGAAATAGCTCCTGGCAGGCATGGGGGCAATATGGGACACCGGGATTCGAACCAACCACCTTTGGTCCTGGGTCGGCTGTTTGCAAGGCAAAACTCTCCGGGCCCTATATTGTGCTTTTTCTAAGACCATAGTGAAATCTCAAGGAGCAGCATCATGATTGTCTCAGCCAGAAGTAGGGGACCAAAGACCAAGCTCAAAGAATAGCTATTTACTGACATTAAAAAGTCAAAACAAAGGGAACTGGAGAAATAGCACAGCAGTAGGGCGTTAGTCTTGCACATGAGCAACTTGGGACAAACCAGGGTTCAATTCCTGTCATCCCATATGGTTCCCATGCTTAACAGGGATGATTTCTGAGCACAACGCCAGAAATAACCCCTGAACACCATCTGGTTTAGCCCATAACAACAATAACAACAACAAAAATGTTAGAACGGGAAAAACCTGTCACTACTTAGAAGGAATTGCTTTTAGAAGATAGGAATCTGTACACAATACCACATGCATGTTATTTCTAAATAATTAGAACACCAGAGTGTCAATCAGAAGAAACTGTGCTGAAGAAAAGGGGAATGGAACAAATGAAATATATTGTGGAGAGAAGGAGATCTGACACTCAAGGATAAGGAAAGTTCCCTCCCTAGTGGAAGAGACTCTCTGGAGATCATAAAGCTGCTCACTCCATTCCTCTGACATGGGACTCCTCAGGCTTGGATGCTCCACTTGGCAACTGTAGACATCTCCACTCTCAGGAACTGTTTCAAGCATCACCATTGTCTGGAAGGTCCAGTCTCCATTCTGGATGAGTCCCGTGGAGATCACTCCGGCCTCCTGCTCCTGGCCATTCCGGAACCACCTGACTTCAATGTTACCTGGGTAGAAACCATTCACAGAGCAGACCAGTAGGTAGTGGTGGTGCAGAGGCTGAGTCTTCGTAGGAAACACTTTAACCACTTTGGGCTGAACTAGGAGGGAGAAGTGAACAAGAAAAAAAAATGTTTTAATGGAAGCTCTTTTATCTTTCTTTTTTTTATTGTTTTGTTTGTTTGTTTTTGGGTCACACCTGGCGGTGCTCAGGGGTTACTCCTAGCTGTCTGCTCAGAAATGGCTCCTGGCAGGCACAGGGGACCATATGGGGTACCAGGATTCGAACCAACCACCTTTGGTCCTGGATTGGCTGCTTGCAAGGTAAATGCCACTGTGCTATCTCTCCAGGCCCTCTTTTACCTTTCTATAAAAATAACTCCAAGGTGGTACCTCAGAGGACAGTGTCATATATCTGAACTCAATCCTAACTGTATAAGCCCAAATGATTTTAGAGATGTGAGCATTTATGGGTTTGTTCGTTTTTTTTGTTTGTTTGTTTGTTTTTTGGGTTTTTTTTGTAATTCATGTAGAGTGTGGAGTTAGGAATTTAACTATTAAATTAATTAATAAGTAGTGTATTGATTAAAGTGTGACTTTAGGAGCTATACAGATTTAGAATTAGTGTTTATATATTATAGATTATCAAAAAGTGCTTGCTTCTTTCATATTCATCTTTATTTTTTATTATCATTAACAAAATACTTACCTTCTAGAATTATATGAGGATTAATGGAAATTTAGAGTATAAAACAAAAACTGGAATTCACATTTCAAATTGCAATTGCAATTATTTCAATATTCTTAATATGATTCAAAGATGTGTGAATATGTGTCCACAATAAATGGTGGCATGAACTTCCTCTGGGCAAGAACCATAAATTGAACAAAATACTCAACAAATTATGAACAGAATAAACATGTTCCAACATGATAGAGACAATACATGTCAATCATACTCAATGTGAAAACTGAAAGATTCCCGTAAGATCAAAACAAGACAGAAATGTTCACTCTCACCATTAATAATAGATTTGGAAATCCTCAAAAAGGTCACTAAGGCAAGAAAAATGTCAGAAATACAAGATGGGGGGGCCGGGCAGTGGCATTGGAGATAAGGTGCCTACCTTGCCTGCGCTAACCTAGGACGGACCGTGTTTCAATCCCCCGGTTCCCCATATGGTCCCCCGTGCCTGCCAGGAGCGACTTCTGAGTAAATAGCCAGGAGTAACCCCTGAGCGTCACTGGGTGTGGCCCAAAAAACAAACAAACAAAAAAAAGTAAGAAATGCAAGATGGAAAACAAGAATGAAAATTACCACCATTTGCAAATACTCCTTCAAAAAGCTACTAAGATAGTCTATAAAAAAAAAAATACAGTATTCTGGTAGGATGCAAAGTCAATGCCCAAAACGTATAAAGTTCTATATGCAATGGCTCAGCAAATCAAAAACAATCCCACTTACGTTTTTATCATAGTGAATAAAATATCTTGGGAAAAAGGCCTTTACACCTGACATACGTAATTAGTAAGATTAATTGTATCGACTTTGTATATTTTTGCTTTTAGTGCCATGCCCTTCAGTTTTAAGGGCTTCCTTCTCACTCTATGATCATGATTCCTGGTGGTTCTTGGGGGGATAGATACAGTGTTGGGGACAGAACTGAGGTCAGGTCTAAGCAAGAGAGGTGCCTTAATCCCTTTACTATCTATCCTGCCCTTAGGGAAAATTTTAAAGTGTATGTAGCAATGGAAAGAGCCTATGCACGTGATTTGGAATATAAATATTGTACAATTGCTCATTGTATAGTGATTTGCTGAGTGAACACAAACTCTACCAAAATACCAATAATGTTTCTAAAGACATAGAACAATTTTCTAACAGGACCTTTGAAATCAAAAAATACTATCTGGGCCGGCAAGATGTCGATAGAGGTAAGGTGTCTGCCTTGCAAGCACTAGCCAAGGAAAGACTGAGACCGCGGTTCAATCCCCTAGCATCCCATATGGTTCCACCCAAGTCAGGGGCAATTTCTGAGCGCTTAGCCAGGAGTAACCCCTGAGCATCAAACGGGTGTGGTCCCCCCCCAAAAAAATATTATCATATCACCCTACAAACTAGCAACTGGGAATCACAAGATATGCTGTCAGAAGGGTAAAAATGACAGGTGACAAACGGACTGGAAACAACAAGCATTAGTGAATAATGGAAAATTAGGAAAGGTGCAATATTTGTAGATAGATAGTGGTATGGAGATTAAGAAACAGAAATAACTGTTTGGAATATAAGAGAATAAAGAAGTTCTGCTACATATCCTCAATTGAATATTATTCACCAATAAAAATAGATAAAAACCATTTAATTTATGACAACATTGCTCAAACTTTACTTAAATGTGCTAAGCAAAATTAATCAAGTCAGAGAAATTACAAATGAAATATTATACATGAGCAATAATAAATAAAACTTGGGCCTGAGAAATAGTGTTAATGATTCTTGCCTTACATGTGACCAGCCCTGGTTTAATTTTAGAAACCTTATTCAGGGGGCCGGGCGGTGGCGCTGGAGGTAAGGTGCCTGCCTTGCCTGCGCTAACCTAGGACGGATCGCGGTTCGATCCC
>PVKC010049048.1:0-10812 GCA_004027635.1 Crocidura indochinensis | reverse complement strand
AAAAAGAAGCTTGAGACATTTAGGAATTTTATTATTGAATGATTAAAAATAGTTTTAGGAAGCCAATTCCTCTGATTGAAATGATAAAATATAATAAACCCTTCCTGTTGAGTACTTAGAATTAAATGATAGAGCAGTTAGTTCTTCCTGTGTATGTCACCATGAGATCCACGATTTCAAAGTTGTTCATGACTGAGTTTGAGTCATACAATGTACAAAACCTTTCATCAGAGCATAGTTCCCATCACCAATGTCCCATTTCCCTCTGGCTTCCCCCTGCCTGATTCTGTGGTAGATAGTTTTCTTCTTCTTCCTTCTCTTTCTTTCTCTCCAATTTGTCTTTAAGACACTGTGTTTGCAATTACTGAAGGAGGAAAGATACCAGGGTATCCAGATAAGATGTGTAGCTCTCACTATTTGTACATGACATGATATTATATTTAGTATATCCTAATTATGCTATCAAAAATATTCTTAAATGATAGCTTTGTTTATTTATTTATTCACTTATTTTTGGTTTTGGGTCACACCCGGCAGCACTCCGGGTTTACTCCTGGCTCTATGCTCAGAAATCGCTCCTCGCAGGTTCTGGGGACCATATTGGATGCAGGATTCGAACCACCGACCTTCAGCATAGAAGGCAAATGCCCTGTCTCCATGCTATCTCTCCGGATTCGATAGCTTTGTTTATTAAAGTGACAAACTACAAAATTAATATGCAAAAGTACAAGGTTTTTCTATATACAAATAATGAAAGAGAAGAAAGTGATATTTAAAAACAATCCCATTCACGATTGTGCTTCAGAAAGTCAAGGACCTTGGAATAAACTTAACTAAAGAGTTGAAAGACCTTTACAAATAAAGTTACAAAACACTGCTTCAAGAAATAAAAGAGGGGGCAAGAGCAGTGGCACAAGTGGTAAGGCATCTGTCTTGCCCGTGCTAGCCTAGGAGGAACCACGGTTTGACCCCCAACATCCCATATAGTTCCCCAAACCAGGAGTGATTTCTGAATGCATAGCCAGGAGTAATTCCTGAGCATCACTGGGTGTGCCTCCCCCAATAAATAAAGGAAGAGAGAAGGAAATGAAAACATATCCACTGTTTATGGATTGGGCGGATTAAATCATTAAAATGACAACACTTCCCAAACCATTGTACAGATTTAATGTAATATCTGTATGCATACCCATGACATTTTTCAAAGTAATAGATCAAACACTTTTGAAATTTATATGGAACAACAAACCTCCATGAATACCTAAAGCAATCCTTGGGGGGAAAGTAGATAGGAGATATCACTTTCCCAACTTCAAACTGTAATATAAAGTAGTAGTAATTAAGACAGTATAGTATTGGAATAAAGGCAGACACTCAGATCAATAAAATATATCCACATATTACTTTATTCATTTATATCTACAAATACAATTAAACAATAAAGGAACTTGAGTAAAATTAATTATTTACAAAGAAAGAAGATGCACATGGACACATGGTGATATGAAAGAAATATAAACAATGCCTTTCCAAATGTTGGTAGAAAGTATTTTATTCTGATGCAATCTTAATTATCAAGAAAATATTAAAAATGTCTTGCAGTTGCATTCTCTGGAAATAGCTTAATAACATGCACAAATAAAGCACAAAAGAGAAAATTATGAGATTTATGATAGAATATAGTTGGAAATTCAATGAAAGGGAGTCTCAGAATATTACCTATACAACAAGTCAAAGAAAATAAAAATAATACTGTGGGAGGTCAGGGCACCTTAAATGTTTTTCCTATGTACTTTGGGAAGTATTAATTTATGGAAAGAATTTCAAATAATTAGTGAGAGAAAAGTACAACAGTGTAGTAACCCTGTGAACTCATGGCCTAGTTTCAATGACTATTAATAAATAACTCATCTTTATTGCATATATATTATAAGGTTGATAGATAACTAAAATATAATATTCATGAATTTGTATTACATGAGTAATGTTTAAATTAAAAGGAAATGCTTGCACTTTAGGAGTAATACTATGTTTATAAGAGAAGGGGTGATCAATATAATTTTGATTATATATCCTTATATACTGTTTACTTTAAATAGCCATGTGTTTTGCTTAAATTATGTGACAGTTAACATATTAGTAGTATAAGACATAATTAATTGAAATCAAATTATTATTGTGAAATAAAGAAATTTAGAACCCAATGGTGTGGTAATGTTGCAGAGGTGAAGGGGGCTGTTCTTTTTATGACTGAGGCTCAACTGCAAACATGTTTGTTATTTTGAAGAATAAAGTATTATTAAAAATAAATTTAGACCCCCAAAATGTTGGAATCACTGTTTTTGGTAGCGAGTAGAAAAATGGAAACAGTGACATGCTTAAAAGCAAGTTTAAAACTGCTAGTCAGCAATCACAAAATCATCACTTTAGAATACTGGTGTGACAGTGTGAATATATCTTATTTTTATGTACTAGTATTTATAAAAATATAACTAAAAGTTTTCTAAATAACTGGATATATTATAAACTTCATGATAAAACTGAAATACAGAATACTAGTGAAATCCATTTTGATAAATAAATAGTGCTCACTGAGTAGTCCAGGAAATTTTCGCTGACCTAGAAAATTTACCATCCTTAATGAAGATGATAATATTTATCTCTTGAAGGGAAGCCTAGTATTAAATTTTGTTCTGTGATAGAAGACTTCTGATACTGTTTGTTTTGTTGTTGTTGTTGTTTTTGTTGTTATGGTTTTGGATTGTGTCACATACATTGTTGTTCAGTACTTCTAAGGGATCGCTCTCAGGAACTACTCTTGGTGGGGCATGGACAATATGGGGTGTTGGAAATCAAACATGGGATAGCTATATATGTGTATTACAAGCTCCCTACCTGCTATACTATGGCTGAAGTCTGAGACCTGGAATATCAAACTTCATTTTCTATAGAAACTGTTGAATGCTCTTTATAATACTTTTAATGATTAGGTTTCAAGCATATGACATCAAAATACCACAACCTCCATCATAATGTTTGCTTCGCTCTGCCATTATCTCTGTGACCCCTCTTCCCAACCCATTAACCCTTATCACCATCAGAATGGTAAACCTAGTTCTGTAGATCAGTTCTCAAGTTCTATTGCATTTGTCCATTTGTTATTTTCTTACTATATTTCTTTTATATCTCACATAGGAGATATCATTATATATATATATATATATATATATATATATATATATATATATATTTCTACTGACTTCATTCAGTACTCTCCAGACTCACCATGTAGTGGAAAATTGCATGATTTTGTCTTTTCCTATAGCCCATTGGTATTGTGTATGTATGCCACAATTTCTTAATACAGTCATCTCCAGCACACTGAAGTTGTTTCTAGATTTGGGCAATGGTGAATAGTGTTACAATAAAATGGAAAAAAGACTTTTTGGAACTATTTTTGAACTCTTGATGTAGATACCAAAAAGTGAAATTGCTGGAACACGTGAAAGCTCAAATTTTGAGAAGTGTTCAAATTGTTTTACAAAAAGGTTGAACCAGTCTACTTTCTACCAGAATATTTTTTACTCCCATTGTCACTGACACTGGCTATTTCTATTCTATTTGTTTTGTCAAGTTAAGCTGGTGTGAGGTGATACTTCATTGTTAGTTTAATTTGAATTTTCCTGATGATGAGTGATGTATACCATTTATTTTCAAACACTTATTAGTCACCTGTATACATTCTTTTGGTTTGGTTTGGTTTGGTTTGGTTTTTGGCTTTTGGTTTTTGGACCACACTGATGACACTCAGGTATTACTCCTGGCTATGCACTTAGAAATCGATCCTGATTTGGGGGACCATATGGGATGCTGGGAATCAAACCACGGTCCATCCTAAGTTAGCTTGTGCAAGGCAAATGCCCTACCATTTGTGCTATGACCCCACCTGTATACATTCTTTAAGAAGGTTCTGTTCATGTTGTCACCTCATGTTTCAATGGGGCTAATTTATATTGTCTTGATAAGCTTTACAATATTTTTACAATACTTTTTATAATGCTTTACAAATTTTTTTATTTGAGGCATTAATCTTTTATCAGGTTATTGGCAGGCAAATATTCCATCCCAGTCTGCAGGTTTTATTTTTTTAGGGGATAGGGGGCACATCAGGTGTTATTCAGGGCTTACTCCTGGCTCTTTACTCAGGAGTCACTCAGGGATCATGGGATGTGCATGTGACAGAAATCCAACCCCAATCAGACACATAGAAGGTAAACACTCTAATGGCTATACCACTGTGTAGACCACTGTCTGGCTATCATTTCTTCAGCAGTGCATTTCTTATTTGATGTAGTTCCTTTTGTTTATCTTTGTTTGGCTAGTTAACCTAATACTTTTATAAAAAAAATCTTCATAATTATATAATGTTGTAAAACCAATATTACAAATTTTAAATAAAATAAAGAGATGAAAAATTAAATAAGTCATCTATAATGTCTTAATTTATCATGCTGTATAATCAGATTTTTATGATTTATTTATTATAATAAGGTTTTACTAATGAAATTTGGTATAGATGGAAATTCTATTCTGTAATTTATTCTATCTAGGTAATACAATTACACATATATTGACAAAAGGAAAAAGATTATAAAGAAAAAGCACTCTCTGCTTTCTTATGCTTTTATTTGACATACCACCTTCCCTTAGCCTGATATAAGTAGATTCTCTTTGACCTACCTTAGAGCCTCTTCTCCATCTATCCTCTCTCATCACAACAAACAAAATATATCTTTCTATCCATGATCTTCACAAAATGTTATGCAGCATATTATTTATGGGGTTCTACCTCTTGTGCTCAAAGGACCATTTGGTAGTGGGGATGAAACTAGGCCTCCCAATATTCAAAGTATGAACATTAGCTATCCTTACTCTAGTAATTTTTATTCTAATTTTGGGGGGCTTTGGGGGGGCACACCTGTTTGATGCTCAGGGATTACTCCTGCCTAAGCGCTCAGAAATTGCCCCTGGCTTGGGGGGGAACATATGGGACACCAGGGGATTGAACTGCAGTCCTTCCTTGGCTAGCGCTTGCCAGGCAAACACCTTACCTAGAGTGTCACCTCGCTGGCCCTTTATTCTAAGTTTTAAGAAGTTATTCAAAAGACTTTTTCCTCTCCCAAATAAATATATCCATGCATATATAATAGCCTCTGTCGTTAAGTTTATTCCCCTCTGCTATGTTCCAAAATTACTTTATCTTTATCTTATTTCAACCATTAAAACCCCATTCAAAATATTAAGTTATTTATGAGAGGCATCCTCCAAATCTAGAGCTCTTATCACTACTGCTTGCTTTTGCCATTTGCCAGAAAAATTCACTGATTTGTAGAAAGAATAGATTTCTTACTCTGATCTGTCAAAGCATTTTCTATGAAGTGTCTCATACTTTCAAGTGGAGAGAAAGGGAATCTGGGATCCAATCCTTAATTTCTTTAGGGAAAATGGATAACCAGGTAGTCTAGCTTTATCCTATTTCTCTTCTATCTAAATAATAATGCTTGAAAAATTAAATTATCAACTTCTTTTTTTGCAGACATGAAATTTTATGATAAATTATTGGAAATTCACTAAAATAGAAAGTACAAAGATACTATAAAATAGTGGTTAATGTAATATTCTTCATAATCATAAATTATGTTAAGAGAACATTTTGAACACTGATATAGATATATAGTTCTCAATATATTTCAGGCTACTCATTTTTCACAAAGAAAATGACTGCTATTTCATACATTATTATACCAAAGGAGTTAGCAAATGAAACTTCTAAAATTGTCTCTGTCAGATTTAAATACAGCTAATTTATTCACTGGATTATCAAGTCTCAGTTATTAAAAATACTATTGATTGATTTTTTGCCTTTCATAATAAATTCACCTATCTAGTGCACTTTAAAATAAAAAATTATAATCACAACCAGGTTTTAAAATAGATCAAATTGTACTGGTAAAAAAAGAAAAGACAAAATTCAAGTCTTAAAAATACATCTGCCAAAGATAGTGTTACTTGAACTGAATAAAGAGTGATAGTGTTACTTGAACTGAATAAAGCCTACAATTAATCTCACCTAAAAATATTTCTAAAATAATAAACAGATTCAGGCTTTAGCTCCATGCTATAGAATTGTACTTCTAATCTTAAACAATGAAAAGTTGAACAAAGTAAAAGTAAATAATTTTCCTCAGACCTTTAAAGGAATTGAAGTCACAGCAAAGCACTCTTATGAGACCTGAAGTAAAAAAAGAAACTAATACAGAAAATATCAAATATCAATTGAAATGGAAAACCAAAAATAAGTTTCTGATAAAGTAGGTCAGAAATCCTTGAAACCATAGAAAACCTAAATAGTCACTTTGACTTATTTCTGGACATTGAATGTAGAGGAATGAACAATCTCTAAATTTCATTTATTTTAAGAGAAAAGAAGTTTGCATTTTAATAGTTTTGCTTATAGGGAATTACCAAATCTCATAATAAAGAGTTAAGAAAAATTTATGTGTTTCTCAGCAGATAAAAAAAAAAAGAAACTTGACCATTTTGAAGACTACAAAGAGAATTTCCCAAAGTTCTGCTCTCAAGAGAAAATACTACTTGGAGTTATCTACTTGGCAAAACACAACTCTCTGAGTTCCCATCCAGAGTTGTTTTTTTTTTTAACTTCAGGAAAGTTTAAATAAAACTTAAGATATACTTCACTATTCAAGGACACAGACTTACAAAAAGACTTATATTTTAATCAAAGTATTAATAGAATTGTTCCTCTTCTACATGATACATGACACATCAACAGGATTAACAATAATGATGATAGATTATGCTTCAGGTGCTAGAAAATATCACATCTTCTATTTTGAGAGTTGTTAGGAATCTCGAAAGACAAAGAAATAAAAGAATAAAAATATTACAGTGTAGGGAAATTGCGGTCTTTGACACCAATAGCAAATATATTATCAATTCTTAGTCAGCTTGAAATATCTACCAAACTCCACTGAGTGTGCCACACTCTTTCTAAATAGAAAGATATAGATAATAAACATATAATATCTGAAAGTTATATAAATTATGCAACACAAAGTATAAAAGAAAAAAATCACTGGACTTGGGAAAGATAACTCCACTGTATATATTTCACCGTACCTTTTTTTTTTTTTTTTTGGTTTTTGGGCCACACCCGGTGACGCTCAGGGGTTACTCCTGGCTATTGGCTCAGAAGTCGCTCCTGGCAGGCACGGGGGACCATATGGGGAACCGGGGGATCGAACTGCGGTCCGTCCTAGGTTAGCGCAGGCAAGGCAGGCACCTAACCTCCAGCTCCACCGCCCGGCCCCCTTCACCGTACCTTTTATAGTAGATAAATTATTGCCTAACAATTCGATAAACATTTTAAACACACATGTAGTATTTTAAAATGATCATTTGTTAATTTCCCTACTATAAATAAATATGTGTATTAAAGAATCTACTAAGCTGATTATATTCTCTAGCAGCATGCAGTTAAGTCAGAAGGCAATAAACTCAAAGCTACAATTTTAATAAATAAGTCTTTAGTTGAATTACCATAAAATACACAGTTAACTGGGGCCCGGGAGATAGCATGGAGGTAAGGCGTTTGCCTTTCATGCAGAAGGTCATCGGTTCGAATCCCAGTGCCCCATATGGTCCCCCGTGCCTGCCAGGAGAAATTTCTGAGCATGTAGCCAGGAGTGACCCCTGAGTACAGCCGGGTGTGACCCAAAAACCAAAAAAAAAAAAATACACAGTTAAAAATGATTCATGATTAAATTTTAGCCATATAATGTACAACACCCTTCACAAGTGCATATTTTCTGCCAGTGTTCCTAGTTTTCCCTCCACACTCTCCTT
Source organism: Crocidura indochinensis (assembly GCA_004027635.1). Classification (NCBI taxonomy): domain Eukaryota; kingdom Metazoa; phylum Chordata; class Mammalia; order Eulipotyphla; family Soricidae; genus Crocidura; species Crocidura indochinensis. The sequence goes on along the minus strand of PVKC010049048.1, from coordinate 2,886 downwards.
AGCTTCCTTCTGACCTGCCTCTATGGCAGACAGTTTTCTACTCTCTCATCTCTCTCTTCTTTTAGACACTGTGGTTTACAATATTGTTCCTGAAGAGATATTAAGCATGTTACTTTATCTCCAGAGTGCTCAGTTCTAACTATCGTCAGATCTCAACCATCTCTGGCCCACATCTTTATTATTACCATATTGTAAAAAATAATCATTTCAAGTAGCCAATACCTGGAATATAAAACTTGCAAATAACTCACGGGTAAAAAAATTATAAAGGAATTATTAAAATGGATAGAAAAAATAAGGGCTTTTTTGAAACTTCATGAACTAGATAAATTTTGACAACTTACACAACTGAGAATTCCTGTGTTCTTTTAAATCAGAAGCCCCCATTCTGCAGTCCTCACACATACAGCACACCATAGTGGATATAGAGAGAAGCTCTCCTTTCATGGTATGGTCAAGCAAATAAAATCACTGACTCTAGGATTTAAATCTCTACATTTGGGCTTAAGTCCCAACAGAACCATCAATAATTTTGTAAGCAAGGTAAAGAACAACATTATCCAGCCTTAAGTTGTTCATTTGTAAGTGGCTATGCTACACTTGAGCTTTATAGCTAAAACTAAAACTAACTAGAAGCTTTTAGGAAAGCATTTTTAAAATGTTTAATACACAGGATTTTCTTTTCCAATATTTGAATTCTTACTATATAGCCATTTCAGCACAATAATCCCTTATTGGTTTATTCAGTTCAACCTCGCATAGCAAAATTTTTGATATTAACATAATTATCCACATATTTGCCTCCTTACTCTCTCCGATTCTCACTCTGCTAAGGGAAAAGTATCAGTATAATTATCTCAAGAATAAAAACATGTGACAGACTATGCAAAGAGTCAAAAATAAAAACAGTAGATAAAGAAATTAAATGGTTGCTTGAACTGTATTTGAGTGGACCTGCTTATAGATGTGATTAAGAGTTTCCTTTTCCATCAGACTGAAATTCAATTTTGAAGGTCCATACTCTGATCCAAACCCTTTTCTGTTCTTTTATAGTCATATAGAATAGAGAAATAAAATATAGTTTTTAAAGAGGATGCTCAATTTTATAAATGTATTGCTTGAAGGATGCTATCAAATGTTCCTAAAGTTAGTAATTAAAAAAAAGATGAGCCATCCCCAAACCCAGAATCACTATTTAAACAATATTCATATTTTGTTCTATTAGATCTCAGTATATATATTCATAAATAATGTATATGAACTTTTATGTTCATCTGTTTAGAATAAGGTTTCTCAATCTTAACTTATCCTTGGATTCAGACAGTTCTTGCTTGTAGTGGGGCATTGTAGAATAAAAATATAAAATATAAAGTCCATGTGTTGGATGAGGCCACTCTAGGAACCGTGTTTCTAACCCCTCAGACAGAAGGGTCTCATGGAGCAGAGTAATGGAGGAGAAATAATTCACAAGCAATCAGTTAATGTTTCATCCGAGTCACCTTGCCTTTCTTCCATGGCTTTTCTCTGCCTTGACCTTTTCCTCACATGTGCTTGTCTGCTAAGTTTTCTGATGCCCCCCTATCTCTGCTTTTTTGCTATTTCTCTACTTTGCTTCACCCCAGCCAGACTTTTTATTATTTATTTTAAAAACTCACCCCATCCTAGGCATAGGCAGGTCTGATCATCCAGGTGGAATTAACAAACCAAAAGAAACTAGGGAAAAAATGAAGTTGGGAGGAACTATTTCTGTAGCTTCCCTAGCCTCTGCACACTAAATGGCAATTGTCAAACACGTCCCTCACCTTATTCTGACACTCATAAATGTTTCCAGTAAATGCCAATGGGTCTGAAGGCAAAACTGACTCAGGAAACTAATGTAGAATGATCGTTGTCATACAAGAAGCATGGCCTATCTCAATAGTTAAATGATCTGGCATGCTCTATTTTTGAAATGTATGGTAAGTTATTGCATCAATCCCAATTAAAATCTCTCAGTTCAATTGGCAAGCTATTCTTGTTCTCTCATCATGTCAATGGAATTTGATCTTTTCACCAGAAAGTTGCTTCACTTACTGAAGATCACCCTGGCTTCCCTCTAGAGATGTGTTTGTGTGTGTATCTATGTACACATTTGCATAGCAAACATAAACCTGGTACATTTATCATGAACACATCTATATTTTATGTTGGTGATCATATGTTGGATCATATGTTTGATATCATCTGTTAACAGACTGAAAATTTCCCACTTCGACTTAATTTCTGAATATAATGTTATGAAAAGTTATTCAACAAGTCAATGTTACATAAATTTCATTCATGACCTTGGTTTGTATGTAAGGAAACAATGTTATAATGTAATGTGATTTTCACATGCCTGTTAATATATATCTCCTCATACAGTCTACCTCACTATTTCTGTTTTTTTAAGGAAGGCTTCGAGTTGGAGGTCCCATCAAATAATATAGTTTTCAACTTTATTAATTTACTTATGCTTTGGGCCACATCTGGCAGTGCTCAGGGATTAAACCTTGCTCTGTGCTCAGATATCAAACCTAGCATGCTTTGGGGATCATGTGGTCTGCCAGGATTCGAACCACCATTCTTCTGCATGCAAGGCAAACACCCTATCCATTTTGCTATTTCTTCAGCCCGAACATCAAGCAATATTAAAGATTATTCCTGACTGTGTGCTCAGAAGTCATTATTTAAATTTTTTAATTTAATTAATATTATTAATATTTGTTTCATACAAAGTAATTGGTAGTTAAGCTTCTGGCATATAATATTTCAACACCAATTCTACCACAAGTGTCAAATCTCATAATCAGTGCTCGAAAAACCCCATTATCAGCGTTATCCAAACTTCCTCCATCTTCCTGCCTA
>PVKC010049047.1:0-10794 GCA_004027635.1 Crocidura indochinensis | reverse complement strand
AGGAAGGAGGAGGAGGAAGGAGGAGGAAGGAGGAGGGAGGAAGGAGGAGGAAGAAGGAGGAGGAAGGAAGAGGAGGAAGAAGAAATTGTAGCTTCATAAATTAACACCCATCTCAACACCTCAGGGTAAAATGGATTGAAAAATTTTAAGTAGCTATAGGAATGCATATTATACCAAAATAACAGTGTCAGATCAATGCAAACAATTGAAGATCATGTGCTATTCGCTTTCACCTGAGAGATCACTCTGCCTTGGAACAGAGTGTCAGGTGCAAATTGAGCACAGGGGATAGGCAGGATGAATTTGGGATTCTCCCAACTCAGAAGTTCAATTTCACCCTGCCTTTCACCATGCCTTTCCAAAGAGACAGGGTTCCTGGGCTTTGTAGGTTTTGTTACTGTGAAAATCACCACAGAGTGCTGACATAGTATTTAATGTACTGTGTTACCTTTAAAATTAAACAAGCATTCCACAGAGTGATGAGTGCAGTTAGAGAAATAACTACATTGAAATTGTCATAACAATGTGAATGAATGAGGGCAGTAGAAAGTCTGTCTCAAGTACAGGCGGGGGTGAGATGAGGAGGAGGGAGATTCAGGACATTGGGGATAGGAATGTTGCACCAGTGAAAGAGGGTGTTCTTTACATGACTGAAACCCAATTACAATCATATTTGTAATCAAGGTGTTTAAATAAAGATATTAATAAAAAATAAACCTTTAAATTAAACTATGTGATTTAACTTTGTATTTGACTGTCTGTAATAACATGTCATTTCTGTAAGCTCTAAAGGACAATTAGATGCATCTTGCATGATCAACCCATTGTTCAAATTCTGTCACTGTAATTTGGATTATGCTTTTCTTTTAATTATTGTGCATGCATTTCTTTTCTTTTTCAGCAATTGGGAGCAGTAGCAGCTTTAGCCCTCGACCAACTCACCAGTTTTCCCCTCCACAAATTTACCCTTCCAAGTAAGATTATATTATCTCATAATTAATAGCTTTCCTAAGTAGACTATTAGATCTTGTGCCCACATGTTGCACATTTAACTAAAAGTGTGTTTCCTAGAGATTTAAATAAAATTATAAATTTAGTTTTGAGCATCATATGTTAGAGTCATAAAAAGTATTTTGCTCCTTGATATATTCTAAATAAAAGTTACACATTAAGAGACTATCTTAACTGGAATTTGTGATATGGTTGTTAATCAGTTACCTTGCATGTTTCTCTCTAATGCATGGGCTTTCTATTTTCTGTCATTTCTGACAAATAGCAGACCATACCCACATATTCTCCCTACCCCTTCCTCACAAACTATGGCTGCATATGGGCAAACACAGTTTACTACAGGAATGCAACAAGCTACAGCCTATGCCACGTACCCACAGCCCGGACAACCGTATGGAATTTCTTCATATGGTGAGTCATCATCCCTTTCTGAGTAATGGCATTATCTGGTGGGAGGACCTGTATGTATGAGTTTCAGAAGAGTGACCCTTCAAGGCCACCATCTTGTAGTAGTTTGGAAAATGCTTTTCCTTTATGTATTAATTCATAACATGATTTGCTGCTAATGAAGATTGTAAGACTGGGGTTATTTATCTTGAGGTCATAGGTAACAAGTAGATAGATCACTTGGTTTCTATGCACCCTTATCCTCAATCCTCCTTCCCCCTTATTTCTCAAGTCTGTATTTGCCATTTGAGTACTTGGCTCTGGCATCCTAAGTATTTTGGTGCATATCTGTGATAAAACTTCAGTGAATAAATTCTTTGGGGGTAAAGATCTATTTCCCATTAAACACATGCCAACCTACGATTAGGGAAGTTCAGACAGAACTCAACAAACCCTCGCTCTGAAGGCAGTAGTGTTATCAAATTTCAGCATTATCAACCATTAGGAAAAGTGATCTGAATAGCATGGCGTGAGTTATATGTAAAGAGGCAAATCAGGAAACACTGAAAGCTCACATCCCCATTTGTTCTTCCCCACCTGGAGATTATCTTTATCTTGGGTAATTGAACTCAATTGTTATAGATTTAGTACCTACAAATTAAAAATAAATCCAGGAAAAGCACAAAGCTTAATATTTAAAAACCTTGAAGTTGCAAAACAGTTTTTCTTCACTTGAATTGCACCTCTTATTTTTTTAATACATTGTTGTTTGAGTAGAAAGTCGTATCACTTTATTAAAAATATATTATGTATATAAAAAAAGGAACAGACAGAATAAATGTACTTTTTGCACAGAATTATATTTTGTAGTAAATAGTCTCACCGTGCATCTTTTATCTTTTTTTGTTTGTTTGTTTGGTTTTTGTTTTTTGTTTTTGGGTCACACCCAGCAGTGCTCAGGGGTTGCTCCTGGCTCCATGCTCAGAAATTGCTCCTGGCAGGCACGGGGGACCATATGGGGCACTGGGATTCGAACCAATGACCGTTTGCATGAAAGGCAAACGCCTTACCTCCATGCTATCTCCCGGGCCCCACATCTTTTATCTTATAGTGTTGTTTTATAAGTTCATTTTATGTAATATATTGAAAAAGTAATATCCTTCTTATTTTTTTTGAAAAAGTAATATCCTATAAGCATTTCAGTAATAAGATATCAGATAACTTTATTACTTTTTATTGGTCTAGAGCCCAGACTAAATTTGCTGTTTAGCAATTTGATAATTTGGTAAATTTCTTACAAATACAATTAAGTTAAAATCTAAATGATATATTCCCCTCTTAGAGTATTATATCAAAACTACAAGAACTAAATTTTTATAGTATAGGTGTTTTCATCATGTTTTATAAATGAAGATGAATTTCTAAAATTACCTTTCATAGCTATAGTTTTTACTCAAGATAAAAAGAAAGCTTTCTATATTGTTTACGTAAGGTTTATTAAAAAAACTTCCTAGAATTTCCTTTTCATAGGTATACATTTATAATTTCTAGATTTGCCTCTTATAAGTATGACTTTTACTTAAGCTTTTTTAACCCATAACTTTTACTCAAGGTTTTTCAAAATCCTAGGTATGTCTAAAATGTACTTTTGATTTACTTTTAAACATTGTGCTTGAAGCTAAAGTACTTTTGATTTAAAATACAGAGCTTAAGTTCTGTAGTATATGTTAAGTCATTCCCTGATTTATATTCTTAAGAACTAATTGAAAACTGATCTTTTGGAAGAATAACAGGATTTTTCAGTATAAACAGTACTAATGTACTTTAGAGTAGCTTTATACCACCTGTCTGCAGGTATAAAAATGGTGGAAAACTACTGGAATGGTTGAAAACCACTAGAATGCAGACAGGTGCTGGACCACAAGTGTGAAAAGGATGAACGCTGCTGTAGATATACTAGAACTTCCAGTGTAAAGCACCATTTTTATGTGTTTGCTTTCTCCCACATAACTGCTCTCTCCTTTCATTTTCCCAAATACATCATGCTGGGACCCTATTCCACTTTCTGAGTTATAGGTTGAAATTATCCCAGTTTCAGTTTACTAACGTATGTTCCTGTTGTCTAATTATTCCAGGGAGGGAATGTTCATGAGCTTCTAAAAATAAAATCAATACTAATATGAAGGGATGGTTTTCACCTGCTGGGTGGTGATCAGGAAGGTAGTATAAGTATAATTCATTGTGAAATATTTTGGTCCTCTAGTGTTCCATGCTTAGAAGTCTTCTGGGCATGGTTCTAGGGCCTTAATTTTTGGAAGGGCCTTGAAGACAAGGAAAAATAGATTTAATGCTATTGAGCAGCATTATTTTTTTTTGTTTTTGTTTTTTTTTGGTGGGGGGGGTCTCATCCAGCAGTGCTCAGGGGTTACTCTTGGCTCCATGCTCAGAAATTGCTCCTGGCAGGCACGGGGGACCATATGGGGCACCGGGATTCGAACCGATGACCTTTTGTGAAAGGCAAATGCCTTACCTCCATGCTATCTCCCGGGCCCCGAGCAGTATTATTTTTATTGAAAAAATATTATAGCCTTCTACCCAATAGTATTGTTAATAAAAGCAAGTAAATTACTTAGTATTAAATTTTTTCTATTGCTTTAGGACCACACCCAGCTATGCTCAGGACTTATCTCTGCCTCAGTACTCAGGGGCCAATCTACCACTGTTTGGAGGAGCTTATAAAATGCCAGAGATTGATGGGGCTGAACACAAGAAATTGTTTTACCTTCATACCAACTTCTCTGGCCTTAGTTTAGAATTTTGAATACAAGCAATGAAAATTCAAAGGGTCTGAGAAGACTTTCTGCCATAAACCATGTCCCATGAATTTTAACATCTAATATGTAGAGGAAATAGACAAATCTTTTCTCAGTTGAAACCATAGGTCAGTTGGAAAGAGCTCATCTGTTCTTTTTGGATGTGCTTGGAATCTACCAATGAGTTTAATTTGTGAGATTGAAGTAGGAGCCATAAATCATACACTTTTATGTTTTCTATTCTTTATATTTTTTTTAATCCTAAGCAGAAAGTTTCACAACCTGTACTGCAGTGTAAAATAGCAGTACAGTTTTATACTGGAAGCTGATTGCAGAGCCTCAAGTGTAAGAAGGGGGACGTCATTATTAGTGAGTGTAAGAAAAGCATATGTATTATTCATTGCTTTGACTTGGGTGACACACATAGATGTATTATTCATTGATTGATTTAAGAGATAGCCTATATGGGGAAAACATGTTCTAAAAAATATTAAGACATAAATGTTAAGGTTTTTATGAGGTTATTTAGAGATACTCTTGGAATGAGATTAGGTTCTGCCAGCCAAGAGATTCTTCTACTAACTTAATTCTACTTAGTTGCTTAACTTCATTCTACTATAAAACACCCCTAAAATGGAAATAAACAGTGAGACTACTGTGTATTCTAGATCCCAAAGATATCATTTATCTTAAGTGCAAAATCAAATTATTAAAAATATGTGAATTCCCTTGGCAGAACTTTCCTTATCAGCCCTATGTGGGAATTATGGGCACTTGTTCACATTCATGACTGTCGTTAATTATAATCCTGGATTGAACCCCCTATAGTACTGCCAAACCCGAGTCCTGAAATGAGGATGTCAGTCTAGCATTTTGGAAAGTGCTAGACCTTCCAAATTAATGTAAACATTAATTTTATATACATTAATTGTATGTTGATATAATACAAAGCAATTGGTTTCTAAGTTGTACTTAAAACAACAATAGTTGAGTTAATAACCGAAAATACAAGAAATGGAAATATCGGTCAACTTCACATTTGCAATTCATGATAGTTTATAAGATTTAGAACCTTGGGGCCGGGCGGTGGCGCTGGAGGTAAGTTGCCTGCCTTACCACGCTAGCCTTGGACGAACCGCGGTTCGATCCCCCGTGCCCCGTATGGTCCCCCAGGCCAAGGGCGACTTCGAGCTCATAGCCAGGAATAACCCCTGAGCGTCACTGGGTGTGGCCCAAAAACTAATTAAAAAAAAAAGATTTAGAACCTTGATACTATTTCCTTTGTTTTACTTCTTGTATTATATGAAATTTATATAAGAAGGTCCCCCCTTCTCTCCTTGACTTGCTTAGTACTCTGTCCAATTTTGCTTCTTTCTGACTTCAAACTGTTTTTTTCTATCAGAATCAAATGAATTGCATACAAAATTATCGTTTTAGTAGGAAAAAATTATGGGAAAAGAATGTTGTACAGCTAGAGGGTCTGATTAGTTGCTTCAGAAAATACCTTGACAATCAATATAGCTACTTTCAGAATAATTTTAAGTTTAATTATGACTTTTATCTATGAACGAAATGAACTAAGCAAAGCAATGAAGCTAAATATAGAAATGGAATCTCGAGTTAATTTTATAGAAAATAGAGTTCAAAGGAAAAAACATGAAAGAAAAAAGCCAACAGGCATTCAGGTCTATAAAAATCCTGGGCTTATTTAAAAATTGAAGTTGTTAATAATGAAAAACAATATGTAAAGGTCCTCAACATTCTTATTAACTAATTGCATCACTATTCACAATATGCAGAATCTGAAAACAATCTAAGTACCCGAGAATAGATGAGTGGATAATGAAACTGTGGTATATCTACACAATGGAATATTATGCAGCTGTAAGAAAAAATGAAATCATGAAATTTGCTTATACATGGATGTATATCGAGAGTATTATGCTGAGTTAAATAAGTCAGAGAGAGAGGAATAGACATAGAATGAATGCACTCATTTGTGAGATATAAAAAATAATCATAATATCCAAAAACAATATAGATGAGAGTCAGGTGGACCAGTTCATGTTAGGAAGTTTTCCTCCAATAGTTAGTACATATAAGTAATATGCATGGTATCCCTTTAGTAGCAATGTTACAAACAACAGGGTCAAAAATAAAAAAGTAAGAGAGAGACAAGAAAAATATCTACCCCAGAGGTAGGCATAGAGTAGAAAATGGGGGTGGGTGGGAGGGAAACTGAACATTCATGTGAGAAATGTGTATTGATGAAGTATGCTGTACTGAATATCAATAGTGAACAACTTTTCAACTATCTTATAGTGATTCAATTAAATTATTTGTTAAAAGATTAACTTATGAACAAGAGAAATTATACAATGGATAAAGCATTTGCTAGACACGCTACTCACTCAGGTCCCATCCTTGGCAGTCCATATGGTCCCTCAAGCCCTGGCATTAGTGACTTTTGAGTGCAGACCTAGGAGTAAGTTCTGAACATACAAGTGTGACCCCAAAGCAAAACAAGTTGTTAGCTGTAGAATTTTAACTCTAATTCTAAACAATTAAATGAGGTAATACCAAGGAATATTAAGTATTTGTGACTGAACAGTTATGTGAATATTATTTTTGCATTTTTACCAGCTTTTGAAAATGAACAGATAGATAAGCTATCACTAACTGATTTAGGTGCATTGTGGGCAGGCATCAAGACTGAAGGTGGATTGTCACAGTCTCAGTCACCTGGACAGACAGGATTTCTCAGCTATGGCACAAGCTTTGGCACCCCTCAACCTGGACAGGCACCATACAGCTACCAGATGCAAGGTCTGTACCTCTACTAACAGTGTTCCTTTACTTCATTTTGTGAGCTGGTATTTTCTTTCTAAAGAAGAATTTCATGTTCTCTGTAAGTGGTGGAGAATTTCACAATGTCAAATGGTTTAGAAAAAGGTTACTTGGTCCTAGTTATGTACCTTCACTTAGCTATTCTAAGGGTCTTAAACATCGATCATTATAATATCTGTTATTTAAATGATAATCGACTGGATGATCCCTAAGTCTTAATGTGTTAAATGCCAGAAATAAAATAAAAAAAACTTTGGCAGTAGTGCATCTAGGCAACATTTCTATAAGTGTTGTTTCCTCTGTTTTATGGTTGCAACTCTAGAACTAGAATATGCTATCTGTATTGACCAAAGGCCATAAAATGGACAGCTGCTCAAAGAATGTTCAGGACACTGATTCCCAGAGTCAGGCATTGGGTAATGGTTTAAATTTACAGGCTGGTCAGATGGAATGGCAGCTGAAAATTGACATTATAATCACTGTTTTCTAGAATACATAGGCATTGGTTAGCATATTATCATGAGGCAAATGGACCTGTAAAATATGTGAAAGAAGTTCTTGTGTAATTAAAGCTATCATCTATTTCTTACTACAAATCAGTTTAAAATGATTTTGACTCCTGTATAGGAGTTAAATAAATTTAAATTCTTAATACCAGGAGTTCTTAATGTTTGAAGCCAAAGTTGAATGCTTTCTCAGTAAGCAAATGTCCTTTAATATACTAGTTAATGTTTTGCAGGATTCTCTTATCCATAATTGCTAATATGAGGAAGTTGTTTTTGTTTTGTTTTAGCACTCAAGGATTATTCCTGACTCTGTGCTCAAAAACTACTTGAGGGAACCATATGGTATGCTTGGAATTGAACCCGGGTTGGCCATGTGCACAGCAAACTTTCTACCTGCTATGTTATCGCTTTAGGCCTCAAAGTGAGAAAGTTTTAACTGGCTCGGTCTCTTTTTGAATAGTTTGAAAATCAAAATTCTAGATTTGTTTTTTTTGGGGGACGGTGGCATGGTTGGGGCTACAGCTGATGCTCTCAGGGTCTATTCCAAGTTCTGTGCTCAGGGTTCATTCCTGGCTGTGCTCTCTAACCATGTGGTGCCAGGGGGTCATCTACATTCTAGGCAAGCTCCTTACTTCCTGTAAATCTCTCCAACCCCAAAACTCAAACTTTAGAGGAAGTTAAGTGCTGGATAGGTGAAGAAACTGCTGTATGAAATCAACGACTTAAATAGCAATGCATCGACTTCATTTATTTATTCAGTTAGTTTTAGAGATATCACTTTATAAATTTTTTATCTGCTTATATTTTGGCCACACTTGGAAATTTTCAGGACTTTTATCTCAGAGCTCAGTAATTAATCTAAATGTTTATCTAGGAGGATACAAAACTATGACATTGGATACAAATGAAGTGATCTGTGGCAAAATGAAAGTTAAGAGTTTAGATCATACGATCCTCATTTTTTAATTTAGAGAAACAAATTTGAAATGCAGAGCAGTAAACGTTTTTGGTATGTTTACTGTGATACTAGTAGGTGGAATCACTGATGGCAGAATTGAGGTACAAAATGCACTTCTAAGTATGTTATTGCTCTGAGAATAGTAGTGAGGGAGTTTGACAGTGCTGTCCTGCTGTAGCAGAAGGTGAAAAGATTTGATGTGATAAGAGGAACCATGTAGACTCATATAAACATAACCCAGAGAGCATAAACAACTCCACTTTGTTTGATTTCCCTTCAAGCTTTCTTTTTAGGGAAAATGCAAATTTAAACTCCCCTTTTAGTCTGTAATATTACTTGTTCTGATGAGAATTTGTGAGGGAGACTAAGAACAGAGGTTTGTTTAGGGCTCAGGACTACTGGTATGTTCTCTGTTCCACTCATCTGGGACTCAATATGAAGCAGGGTCTGAAACTATCCCAATAAGGGAAATCACCCTGATTTCCTACAGATCTGTCTCTCAGTCACTTTTCAACTAAATTTTGAATATTTTCATTTATGATTTATTTAAAAGTTTAATCTGTTAGCAGACTGCAATTAAGGTTTTCATTATCTACATAAAAGGTGTTTTTTTAATATAATTTTTATTTTAATCATAGTGGCTTACATATCGTTCACAGTAATATTCCAGGTACATGTTAGCATCAAATCAGGAGAATCCCCATCACTGAATTGTCCTCCCTCCACCTCCGTTCCCATCCTGCCTCCCCTATCCTCCACCCTCAAACGTTATTTTAAAGTAGAAAATACCAAACTCTAAATTGTAGGGTTTTTAGGAAATATGTCATGAGCCTCATTTCTTATCTGCTATAAGTCATTCGAAATGTGTGCTTTTTTGTGTGTGTGTATAAAACAGTGCAATAGATTAGGGATTGGATACTATTGTAGTTTGTAATATCACGATTTTTCTGGAATTTAATTACTAGTGCATCCACTATTCATAGATTTTTTTTATATTTTGAGGATATTTTTGCTCGTTGAATTTGAGAATAGTTTTGTTTATTGAATTTGAGGCTATTTTGGCATGCTGATTTTTAAGAAATATTCCCTTTCAGTTCTTTTAGCATGTGCTCTTATTTCAAATGGCAAGCATTGATAATACAGCCTCTTTTGAATTCTGTTATAGGAATAATTCATCAGTGACCAGTGCCAGTTTTTTTATCAATTATTTTCTTAAAAACAATATGTAAACACAATGGGCAAGAAAGATTAAGAATATAAGTTTTGCTATCTAACTTTATAAACTAAATTAATGTGTCTTTGGAATATACAATCTGCCATGGCCCAGAAACAAAACTGGGTAATTTAAAATCTTTCTGGCAAGAAAAGTGAGAAACTTGTGTTTTAAGTAGCCCATCTGGCCTTTAGAGTCTTTTCTCTGGGGAACTGGCTAGCTGCTGCCGCATAGATCCCTCCCGATGATGGACATAGCCTATGGCAAAGAGGCCAGCGAAGGAAAGCAAATGGACTTCTGTGAAAATACACGTGGGACAAATAGCATCCTGCTTGCCCAGTAAGTGCTAGAAAATGCGCTAAAACATAGACCGTACAGACAGGCCCCAGCAGGTTCCAGCATTCTTAGCTGGCTGGGCTCCTGGTTTTTAATGTGAGTCCTTGTGCTCTGTGAAGTAGACCTTTGACCTCCAGGATACCCTTTTTATTTTTCTTTTCAGTTTTTTTGAAGTGATGGCTAGGCAGTGTTCCCCAGGTTAAATCACACACTCCACTTTGGTTTACTGCTTAAATCGTTACAAGTCAGCCGACTGGATTCTTCTTAACTGTGAAAATGTCACACAGATTGAGCCATCCAAGTTCTGATGGCGTGGTTTATTTTTGAATGGCCGTTGTTCAGCAGTTATAGGACTGTTTGCCCCACAGAGTGTCCTCAAGAAAGGCTGTTTCTTATTTGTTACGGTGGGAGGGACCACTGCCCTTTTCTCCATGAGAAACTCTGGCAGTGCTATGAAGAGGACAGAATCTTAGTGATACCTGTGCTTTCCTTGTTTGATTTCTATAAAACACGCCTTTTAAATTGTTTTTTATACTAAATAAAATCATGAAGAAGAAATCTTTTAGAAATGAGATTGTTGTATTCCAAATATTGTACTCAATTTTTCAGGTGCCATGGCTCCACCCTTTATGTGTAGATGATGTTTTTAGCAATCAAAAACTAATAGTCTTCATAATCTGGAATAATAGAGTGTAAAGCAGTGATCAAAAAATGGAGACTTAT
>PVKC010049046.1:0-10800 GCA_004027635.1 Crocidura indochinensis | reverse complement strand
GATCATCTCAATAGATCACAATGACCATTTCAATATTTTCAAGTGACTAATTTAACTTTTAAAATAAGTTATAAAATTACTATAGAATTATCTTTTTGAAATTAACTATGAGACTATGAAATGGCCTTCTTGTTTCATGTGCCATTATTTACATTTGCCAAAGTAAGGAAACATATTAGTGTCTATGTATTAGTGGATGCATGAATAAAGAAGATATCTAAAACTTGAATTTTGAAAATCCCAAGTCAGAAGAAATTTTTAGTGCTATTTTTCCTCCTTTCCTATTTTTTACTTTATTTTTAAATTTTATTTTATTGAAATAATTGTGATGTACAAAGTCTTTCACAATTGGATTTTAGACATATAATGAATCAGGGCCAGTCTTATTACTAGCGTTGATCTCCCTCCAACCAATATTCCCAGAGTGCATCATATACTACCACCCTTTGTCCTCTGGCCTGCCAGTAAAACAGATCCATTTTAAGTTTACATTGTTATTGTTTTTACCTCTTGATTCTATTGTTGTTGACTTTGACTTGGACATTTTTTTATTACATTTTATGTATCCACCAATACACCTGAGATCACTTGGTCACTGGCTCCTATCCTTTCTTTTTATTTCCTTCTTAATTTTATAGAAAAATGCATAAAGAGGTGAAACAAAGTAATTAATGTCAAAATTTCTATAAAAAAGTGGGAGCCCCTATCTAAAAGATAAAAAGGGGGTGGCAGTTTTTAGCACAGGCACAGCAAAAGTTGGGGAAAATAGAAAGAAAAAACCTTTGGTCTAAAAACAGGCTGAACCTACCCATGAAGCTTCCTACTATATGACCAACTATAGGCTCCTGGCATGCTAAGTTTTCTTAAGAAAATATACATCACAGAAATAATGTTCTGTTAAGTCAGATCCTTTTTACATTAGCATTCAAAATGGCATCAAATAGCTTTTGTTATATTATTACCATGAAACATTTGGTCAGGACTAGCTTTTTTGTTGTGTTTTGTTTTGTTTTCGGGTTACTCCTGGCTCTGTGCTCAGAAATCTCTCCTGCATTGGGGGACCATGTGGGACTTTGGGGTATCGAATCGCAGTCCAACCTAGGTCAGCTGCATGCAAGACAATTGCCCTACTGCTCTGCCACCACTCTGGCCCCAGGACTAGCTCATTTTAATGTTTAATTGTTTATAAACTAAGCCTTGATTGGTCTATATGCAAGGAACTTATCCTAAAGTTGAAATTGCTGGTTACAAGAATATATATATATATATATGTATATATATATATGTATCATAATACCTTTTTAGAAAAAAAGTCAATTTCCTATGTATTTTATTGGTATTAACATTGAAATTTATTTGGCATGATACAACTTATACATCATAAGAATTTTTAATATATACACAATAAAATATTAAGAGAAAATTTAGGAACCAGAAAGGTAACATAGCGGATAAGTCACCACTTTGCCCGTGCGTGGCCAGGGTTTGATTCCCAGAACCAAATGTAGTTCTTCAGCACAGTCAAGAGTGTTTTCTGGGCTGAGGTCAAGGAATAATTTCTGAGCTCCTCTGAATGTAAGCTAAGTCCCTTACCCAATTCATAAATCAAATAAATATAGCTTATAAAATAAGCTATATACTTCAGAGATTTTGTTTTGTAAAAGTTTATCAAATTCATATACCTAGATAAATCCATATCTAGGTATATGAATTTAGGACAAGTAACATTTTGTAGTATTTTTTGTATATTTAAGTAGTTATACATTATAAAACAATTTAATAAAACATAAAATATCATTGAGAATATCATGTTGATTATAAAATTAGCAAGAAAGTAAACTAGAGGTAAAAAATCTTAGGCCACATTGAGACCAAAGAAAATAATCCCAGACTCCTCTGGATTCTTTCAAATAGGCAAGCAATTATACAAATATCAAATTGAATGATAAGAGAAAAGTACTTAATTGAAATTAACATATATTTACCTTTTATGTAAATGGCAGAGATCCACTAAGATTGAGTAGCTTACTCATATTATTCAGGCTTTCATATATACTTATGTATATACACATACACACATATATTTTGTTTTGTTTTGTTTTACACACAATGTTACTCAAAGTTCTATACTCAGGGACCACTACTGGCACATTCCAGGAACCATATGTGCTACAGGGTTTCAAATCCAGGTTGACCATATACCAGACACCCTATATATGTACTGTCTTATCACTTTAGCTCTCTTCAGACATGATGTTCAGCAACCTCAGTTAAGACAAGAGACATTGAAAGAGGGGAAAGTGATCATTAATGGCAGGCTACCAGGAATAATACAAAAATAAATAATGATCATTAGTCAGGTTTATTTAATTCTACTTTTTCTATGAAAATAACTAAGATTAGGGTGCTGGACAGACAGCATGGTGGTGGGGCGTTTGCCTTACATGCAGAAGGATTGTGGTTCAAAACCCGGCATCCCATGTGGGCTCCCAAGCCTGCTAGGAGCAATTTCTGAGTGTAGAGTCATGAGTAACCCCTGAGCACTGCCGGGTGTGACCAAAAAACAAGTAAACAAATAAAAACAAAACAAAACAAAAAAAAAAAAAAGAAAAGAAAGAACTAAGGTTAAGTCTTGTCTGTATTGTGATACAAAAAGAAAATCTTATAGAATGACTACCCTTTATGCCTATAAATGTTTTCCTTGAAATAATTTCCTATCAAAATAAAGAATTTTGGGGGGACAATATTAGTGTTCCCATAGTTTCATTTTGTTGCATAATTATAGTCTATCTAAACATTAACTCATTGTAAAAAATGAGTGACTTATTCATAAAAAAGTAAAAGTTCATACTGTTTAGAAATGTTTATTTTCTTATTCAATCTTTTGATAATGTTTAGGTACATGTTATATTTCTTTTGCTTAAAGTTTGAAGCTAAATTTCACCAGAGCTAATGAATTTGCCTACTTCTATTGATTACTTTGTTTAAGATCAGTGGAATTCACGTTAGCATGACTTTCATCTTTTTGGCTTTTCTCTGAATATGGAAAAGATAAAATGCCTTAAACAAAAGCCATGATATTATTGATAAAGTGAAGTAAAGTGAAGATAGATTTAGAAGGATTGACATAATTTACAAAATTTAAAACAAGAATAAGTTTATAAAGTAAAAAGAGAAAGAGACATAGTGGGGGGTGGAACAATAACATACCGATAGTGCGTTTGTCTTGCACATGGCTGACCAAACAAAACGAGTTCCCATCTGGTCTTCAAAGCCTGCCAGTAGTGATTCCTGAACACAGAGCCAGGATTAACCCCTGAGCACCACCAGGTGTGGCCAGACCTTGACCCCCCAAAATAGAAGAGGCATAAGAGTCTGTCAAGAAAATATACTGTCAAAAATCTTTATCCTTTATTTCAGAAAATCTAAGACAGTAAACTCAATCAAAAGACTAGATAACCTAGTATAAATTTATTTAAAAAGTTACTAAAATATTTAAATGTTTAAAATAAAGAATTTCTGGCCAGAGCAGAAGAACAAATGACTTACTCATTGGCAAAATGTATCACTCCCTGAGCCTATTTTGAGTGACACCTGAGTTCAGAGCTATGGGCAGAACCTAATCATAGCTAGATGTGGCATCTAAAACAAACACACAAAAAATTAGTTCTTTGCTTGTTGCTTTGCACATTGCTAAATTCATTTTATTCAGATTCTTAATTTTTTAGGAAGCATGTCAGAATTAGGTAAAATTATTTTCTAAAATATTTACTTCCATATTATCTAAAACTCAAAGATTTTGTATTAATTCTCACATTAGCCTAGACTATTTTTTGCCATATTATAAGAAATTTTTCTAACATTAAGTTCCAAAAATATCCATAAAATAATCTTAAAACATCACTAAAGCATTCTTATACTAACGATAAATTTTGTTTATTTTGCATATAGGAAAGGTACATTTGGAAGAATCACTTTGTCATAAATATTTAAGTCTTTCTTACAAATCTGAAGAGTCATGAATCTGGAAATTATATATTCCTTTTTTTTTTCACTTCCTTCTAAACTTTTGAGAGGATCTCAACTCAAACTCACTGATTAAAAGCCATACGGTGAAACACTGCCTTGGTGTATATGAAACAGAATGAGCAATGTTCTTTTAAATTAGTGATAGGTGAACCACAAAGCCTTGGGAGGTTGAGTTACTTTTCCTCATCTGAACTTTCTTTGATGAAAGGAGTGAAAAATGTGAGACTACATGATCTCATGAGAGAACTTGTATGCCTGTTTCTTCCTCTACCTTTAACAAATTTGACTATGAAAATTTTATTCCCATAGTTGTATTTACTATAATTTTACATGAAATAAATTGAAAAATAGAAATTTGAAACGAATTTGCTTTTGTTTTCCACCAATTTCTGATATAAAATGATTTATAAATTTATATATGGAGGGTAAAATTAACTCTAGATAGAAAAATATGACATTTGATTCTCTATTACATGAGCACAACAAATATGTATAAAGAAAAAATTCAAAAAGGAAGAAAAGGCAGAGTGGAAGACTGAATAAAGACAGAGAGCAGGGAAGAATAAAAGAAAGAATGCTAAATTTAAGGTAGCACATTTCTGAGTTCAATGTCACTGAGTTATATATACAGTAAAATTTACCAATTATATGTAGTTTTGAGAACAAGGAAAACTTGTAAGATCAATGATAACAACCACAAACAAACTTTGAAATACTTCCATCACACCAAAATATTTCTTAACTTTCCTTTGTATATAGTTTCCAGCTTAACTTGCTTCTTGGGAGTAGCTCATCTGTCTTTTTCTCCTTCTGATTTTATTTATAGAATGTCATGTAATTAAAATCATAGAGTAGCTAACTTTTTTCTAGTTTTTCTCATTTAGAAAATACTTTTAAATTTATAGACAGTCCAAAGTTTTCAGAAGCTTATTTCTTTTTGTTTCTGTATGGTACCTTATTGCATGCATATATAATGTTTTGGATGTGTTTTATAACTTTAGACAATTGTGAATAACACCAATATAACACACATCTTTATGTGAAATATATATAAATATATATAAATATAATATATATATATATATATATCTTTTTGTTTTGGGGCTACACCCGGTGATGCTCAGGGGTTACTCCTGGCTATGAGCTCAAAAATACCTCCTGGCTCAGGAGACCTTATGGGACAACGGGGATCGAACCCAGGTCTGTCTTGGGTTGACCGTGTACAAGGCAAATGCCCTACTGCTGTGCTATTTCTCCAATCCCTGAATATATATTTTGGGTAAATACTGTGAGATGGATTGCTGGATCATATGATAATTTATATTTGATCAATTATATACTGCCCTGATGATTCTGAGAAGTATTAGCAAGATATTTATCATACCAAATGAGCTGTAAATTAGTTTTATATACTTAGAATATTCATATTTTATAAATAAATATAATTTTATTTTATTTAAGATTGATATGTTCTGTATGGAAAACTTGGCTGGATTTGAAATGCAATCCCCAAAATAAGAGAAACTATTTATTTGACACCTACCTGATAAAGAGTTAATGTTCCAGTTACATAAGAAACTTATTCAAACAATGACAAAAGAGGACAACTAATTTTTTAAATTTTTTTGGGTGGGTCACACCCGGCAGTGCTCAGGGGTTACTACTGGTTCTATGCTCAGAAATCGCCCCTGGCAGGCACAGGGGACCATATGGGATGCCGGGATTCAAACCACCTTCCTTCTTCATGAAAGGCAAACGCCTTACCTCCATGCTATCTCTCTGGCCCCAAGACAACTAATTTTTAAATGAGCAAAAGACAAAATATATATGATACACACAAAAATCTATTACAAATAGACAACAGTACATGAGAGGGAATCACATAGTTTGTCATTAGGGTAATAAAAAAGAAAACTACAGTGAATGATCATCTACTAACTGTTTGACTGACTATTATCAAAACAATTAAAGATCACAAATACTAACAAAAACCTGGGGTAAAAAGGAGAACATCTGTGTTTAGATATCTCAAATAAAAACAGTTGTAATAACTGTGATGAATCATAAAGCAGTTCTTAAAAAGATTTAAGTGGAACTAACATTTAATTCACCAATTTTACTTCTGGGCATTTATCCAGAAAATATAAAAAAAGAACTAAGAACGAGTATATAAAATTATTAAGAACTAACTAAGAACAAAGAACTAACATATAAGCCAACAATTTTCCTTCTGTGTATGTATTGAGCAAATCTCAAGGAGCTTTCTGCACTTCCGTGCTCATGAAAGCAATACTTAGAACAATCACAATCAATATATGAAAACAACCTCTGTTTTATTGCATAGCATTGCAAATATAGGAGTATGTTAATGGAACAATTCTCCAGCCACTGCTGAATCTAAAAATGATCAATGGAAAGCATGAGAGACAGGATGAAGTATTATAATGCAAATCATAGATTAACACTGGAGAAAGAAATGGACAGAAGGCCTGGGTCAGAGTAAGACACTTCACCATGTAGGACACTCTATTTCCTCATAGTAACAAAAATAACTAGGTGTCTTGATACAAAAAAACATTATATTTGATACAAAGAGTATATAAATAATCTGGGTATCCGGTCGATAAATACCAAAAAAGTTAGAGTGCTTGTTTTGCACAAGGGCTCAACTCTTAGTATCCCACGTTTCCTCGAACACTGCCTCTGAGTTACTGAGTTACTGAGCCAAAGAAGCTTCTACAAATGTGGCCCCAAAATTAAAAAAATAATGTTAAATAAGAAATGCTGTTTTTTAAGTCCTTTCGGCACTTGTTAACTGTGCAGGATTTTCAAGATTTGTTAACAGGTGTGTATGTGAAATGGCCCTGCAAGAGTGAGAAGTGGTCTTCAGTGTTCAAACAAGCCTCCGTTAGAAAATATGCCACTTCCCTGAAAAATTTTTATGTCAAACCTTTCAGTGAGATGTTAGGTATAAATCCTGCGAGAATATATACAATTCTCTTAATGAATAAATGTATAAGATCTATAATACATTAAACTCTAAAAGATTATTTTTAATTGAGTAACTTCTAGTGCAGACTATTATATGCCCCCCTTTTTTCTTTTTTCTTTTTTTTCTTACCTTCAAATAGAACCACATTACTTGAACCATCTTGTTCTGTCTCACAAATTGAGGGGGAAATAATGGAGGGCACCAAGACCAAACAGCCATATGAACATTGAGTAGAAATAAAAAATGATCATACTTGAACACCAAATCCAAAGCCAACAACAACAGAATAGATACCCAATCTACAACAGGCCAGACACAGAAGGGACCACTTATACTAGCAGCCCAGGGGGTAAAGAACAGGATGCATGAGATATTGGATGCATGCCGGTAACAGGGGTGGAGGGAAGACAATTGTGGTGGAAATGCCCCCTGATTCAATGTCACTATGTACCTGAAATACTACGGTGAATGATTTGTAATCCACTTTGGTCAAAATAAAAATTATTAATAAAAATATTTTTTAAATGCAAATAACAGACTTGAAAGCTAGTAAGAAGGTTAAAACTCCTTGCCACACAACTTAACCCAATTGTATTAATCCTAGGCACTGCACATAATCCATTGAGCACTGCCAGGAATAACCATTGAGCAGAAAGGTCTGGGTTTAGATGAAGTAATGGCAGACGGGCCCCACAAATAGATAAAATACTAGTATTTAAAATTTATAATAACTTAAATAAGTGAAGTACAACTGAACAATGTGTTTGATTTACTGAAACTGCCTGTTCAAAATCTCTATCTGGAGCTGGAGCAGTAGCACAGTGATAAAGCATTTGTCTTGTTTATAGCCAACCCAGAACTGACGGGGTTAGGTTTCTGGAATCCCATAAGATCCCCTGAAGCTACAGGAGCAATATCTGATCACAGAGCTAGGAGTAACCCCTGAGCGCATCTAGGTGTGGCCTCAAACAAACAAAACCAAAAAATAACCCCACAAAAATCTCTATCTTTTATTATTTAACAATATTATTTTGGATTCTTAACTTGGCTAAGAAATATATTAAACTAATACTTGCTACTATTATTTTATAATGGATAATTCCTATTGCAATGTTGGTAAAATACAGTATATGACTATAGAAACATCTCATATGTCTAAGCAGAAAACAGCTTATAATGCCTGTAGTGAAAAATCTACATTAGTAATAAACTAAGTACACATTTAGTATAACAAGTCTATTTCTAATTAGATTTGGGATATTAGTTTAATAATCTTAGGATATCAGATTTTAGCAACTCACCTAGAAGATGGATTTAACTTATTTGGTGTTAGAACATAGAACATAACTTTTTACAAATATATTTTCAACAACCATCTTTTAAATAATTTTGTATTTTAATATGTAGAGTATTTTTATTATTGAAAATACTTAAAAATTATTACTGTATTATAATAAATAAATCTGTTGAGCTTATTTTTGTAAAGCAACTTCTCACATTTTATGGGAAAGTGCTGCTTAGTTTTGTCATATTTTTTGCATTATAATTGTTAATACTTTCAAGCATTATCCTGACAGCCAGTCTAAGAAAAGAAAAAGAGAACCAAATCATAAATTGTCTGTTAAATATAGCTATTTTTGTAAATGCTGACATTACTTAATCAAATTCATTTTAAATAAGTAAAAAAATGAAGAAAATAAGAACTACTTGGATTAGCTTGTTATAGAATAGCTTACTATAATGCTAATTAATGAATTTGTTATGATGATATAGATCGGAGAATTAGGTATGTTCTCACAATTTTTAAGCTTCATAAAATGAATAGAATACATTATTTTAACATGCTTTATTACTAGTATAATAACTTATCTGCAGTTAAAATACTGTAAAGATAAAACAGTATGTGGACTCAAGTTAAACTTAATAGAAGACAAACAACTATTTTTAAGTTAAGTCAATTAATATTACTGAAATAGATGGTTGTCTTACATTATATTTGTAAGTATAAAAGACTTCAAATTGTTTGGAAAGGTCATCAATTATTTAAATGTCAATAATTAAATTTTGTACATTTTCAAATGCTTAGCATGCATCCTAATCAGTGCAATTTAGTTCTATAAAATCTTCTAAAATTGTCATCTCTATAGCACTGTTGATGCCTCCATAGATGTATACAAAGACTGGTCTCTTAATATTATAAAGAAATTAGAAAAATTAAATGTGCTATTAGAGAATGCTTCAAATTGCTTTATTCCTGTAGATTATTTTTATTATGTACTTGCTTTTCTTTAGTGCTATTTTTTGTGCGGTTTGAGGATATCAAATCCAGTGTATCATATACATGAAACATATTTTACCACTGAAATATAGCCTCATACTCTTTCCACTCTTTGCTATTTTAAACATAGAATAAAATGTGCTCTTAATTTTTCTTTGTTAGGATACAAGAGAAACAAAACCCACTAAAGAATATAAACAATAAAGCTAACATTTAGCATTGTTTGATAAAAAATAGGTCAAAGTCATTACTTTCTTTTTTTAAGTGATTACTTTCTAATGGCTAGTTGCATTCAAAATAAAAAAATAATATCATCAAGAAAAATTCATGGTGTTATCAACTTCAGTCCAGATTATACATTGAAGCATTCAGTTTTACTTCTTTTTAATATTTAGTCTAGTTTTAGTCTGAGATCCATTTTCATAAATTCTAATAACAGACTTTATTCAGATAACTCATTTTGAGTGCTTTGGGAGCATATATAGGTAGTATATAAACTCAAAGAATATTAAACAAGTGAACAATTATAGGAAATTTATAATATATAATTAAAATTTATAAAAATTAAACAATTAGATATTAATTCCTTTTTTAAATAATAGATCTAAACACCTTGATTACAAGCATGATTGTAGTTGGGTTTCAGTCATATAAAGAACACTCCCTTCACCAATTTAACATTCCCATCTCCAATATCCCCCATCTTCCTCCTCCCCACCCCTTGCCTGTATTCTAGACAGTCATTCTTCTATATTTCCTGTTTTTTATTATTTTCTTATCATTTATTTATATGACAATCTGCACCTCTTGTATGCACATACATATAAATAAATGATTATTTTTAAGTTTACTTATAACAGTTTCATTTTTGAGTTTCAGAAAAGAACTTGAAGTTATATACATAAAAGTCATGATTAACAGGCTGCAATTTATAAGGAAACTAGTTGAGAGATTAAGTCAATTTCCAGTGAATATAGCTGAGCATAAATAAAGAAGGTATGTGAATTCAAGGCTATGTTTCAAAAGACCATGATATTTTCAATAGCATCCTCAATATTATCAGGTAGTTTGCAAAAACTATAAAAAGGATAAATCAATGTACATAAAATTAAAACTTCCCCAAATAAACTGAAACCTGAGTTATTGTTTTGTCAATGAACACACCTACTTTGAAAAACTAAATTTCACATTTTGTTCTAATTGAAACATCTGAATTAAGGATTTAATTTTACTCAATTTTATTCAAGTTCTTAAAAATTCTATAAACTCAATAATTTTCCCAACATGCATTTTTAAGGAATAAAAAATTGATCAATTTCTAAATGTTTAAATATGTCAAAAATATCTTAATCCTGCTAGTTTGAATGATTTTCAACTTGAGTACACAAGTATTTTTAAAGTAGGCTTTCATGTAAAACTGTCTTGGTTGGGAAAGGAGATGCTTTCATCCTTTCATCACTGAAGATGATTCAGTGGTTTAAAACATTTGCTTTACAATCAA
>PVKC010049045.1:0-10799 GCA_004027635.1 Crocidura indochinensis | reverse complement strand
TTATCTTTCTTTCCCTTCTTCCACCTCTACTTCCCTATCTCACATCCCCCTTTGGCAGTATCAGGCATCAAATCTGAGTCTTCTGCAGCAAGGCATAAGCTTTACTACTTAGTCACATCCCTGGTCCCTTTTCCCTTCCTTCTCCCTTGCTTCCCTCTTTCTCTTAAACAGTTTGATCAGCTTATCTTAGAGGTAGCTAAATAGTTAGCTTGGTGTTTTTTAATGTGGTATGTGGTAAAAGCACTTGAACCCTCCCCAAATTCAAAGAGAGTCCCTCCCCCAGTTTTAATATACTTTTAGGCTAATGGTGACTTTATGCACATAATTCTCTGTCAATATTCCATAGTTCTTTTTTTTTTTTTTTTTTTTGGTGTTTGGGCCATACCCGTTTGACGCTCAGGGGTTACTCTTGGCTATGCACTCAGAAATTGCCCCTGGCTTGGGGGGACCATATGGGACACCGGGGGATCGAACCGCGGTCTGACCTACGCTAGTGCTTGCAAGGCAGACACCTTACTGCTAGCGCCACCTTCCCAGCCCCCATAGTTCTTTTTATTTTAATTCCGTATAAGCTACACAAATGAAGCTTTATTGATCTTAGTTCACTGGAATCCATTTCCTTCCTCCTACGTACTGCATAACAATGTGAAGGAAATACCAGTGACTTATCTTTGAGAAACTATTTTAAATTTTAATAAAACAAAGTTGCAAAGTGTTGTGTCCTTGAAGCTACCACCAACTTGTTGGCAACACTGCTGAATGATTTTCTTTGTATCACTTTTAATATATTATTTGATTTATTGCCAGTCTCAAAGAGAGAACATCACATATTATAGGTACTACATTTTCTTTTTACTTTTTTAAAATAATTTTTATTGAGACCAATGGGAATTTTAAGTCTTCTGCAGTTATATTTAAGGCACATTGTGATGGTGAATTAGGGCAATTCCCACCACCAGTGTTGCCCTCCTTCTACCCGTTCCTAGCATAGATCCCAGTTCTCCAATCGTAGCCCCTGGTCTGCTGCTAGTATAACAGGTCCCTTTTGTGTATAGCTTGTTGTAGTTTGGGTCTCTATTGTCACTGACTTTGGGTACCATCCACTGATATTTTTATCGATTTGTTGGAAGACATAGAAATATTAGGCAGATGGGGTGGGAGAGATAACATGGAGGTAAGGCATTTGCCCTGCATGCAGAAGGACGTTGGTTTGAATCCTGGCATCCCAGATGGTCCCACGAGCCTGCCAGGAACAATTTCTGAGCGTGGAGCCAGGAGGAACCCCTGAGTACTGCCAGATGTGACCCAAAAACAAAACTAAACAAACAAAAAAGAAAAATAGAAAGAAAAATTACGAAGCAGAACAAGATGATACATCTTCTCTGTGAATCTTCTAAGGTTATGTTAAAAAAAGAAAGTGTCTAGAAGCTATAAATAGAATTTTGTTTGTTTGGGCCATACTCTGTGATGCTCAGGGGTTACTCCTGGCTATGCGCTCAGATATCGCTTCTGACTTGGGGGACCATATGGATGCCAGGGATCCAACAGGTCTGCCCTGAATAAGCCGTATTAAAGGCAAACGCCCTACCGCTGCTCCATTGCTCAGGCCCCAAGAAGCTATAAATAAAGAGCAGAGAAAAAGAAGAAAAAAGTGGGGAGCTGATGTGGCAGTTTTTTGTGTTTTTTTTGTTTGTTTTGTTTTGCATAGGCATAGTTAATATTGGGGATATTAGAAAGCAAGTTCCCTTGGCCTAAGAAATTCAGAGTATCTTCCCCCTGAAACATACTGTCATGAGACCAACTACAGACTCCGAATATGTTCATTGTCGAACCCCAAGGTCTTTTTATATGGTGCTAGGAAACATTTTGTTCAGTTTTGGTGGTCAAAGTCAGTCCTCTGTAATTAGAGATCTTGGATTTTGCACAGATCTTAGGATGAAGTCTAGGATAGAGACTTGCTTTATGGTTCCAGAAGTTTTACTCAGTCATGGTTCTTGTAGTCAGTCTTCTGTAATTAGTGATCTTGGCTTTTACACAGATCAAAGGACAGAGTGTCTTCTGATTTCATCTCAGCGTTAAGTGATGAGGTAGGACAGCCTGCCATTAGATTACGTTGTTACTGTATCCTGGTTGATAGGATGTCTTATGAACCTACACTGGTGCAAGTTGGTGCCAGAGCAGTATTAGGGATTCCCCCGGAGGGAGTTTCATTCCTGGTACTGCTGCTGCTGCAAGGAAATGTAGACACTACATTTTCTAAGACTAACCTGATTTCATTTCAATCAGTATTTAAATTTACATCTGCCTTCTTTCAACCTAGAGTGACCTCATTTTTATTTTAATCAGAAATCACTACTTGAAACTAGCTTCTATCCAGTTCCTATAACAAATGCTTGTGGAAGAAGTGTTATTTATTCTGGCTAAGCACTCAGAAATTGCCCCTGGCTTGGGGGGACCATATTGGATGCCGGGGGATCAAACTGTGGTCCTTCCTTGGCTAGCGCTTGCAAGGCAGACACCTTACCTCTAGCACCACCTTGTCGGCACGATCAAGGATAATTCTAATGCCTCATAAAAGCTTACTCTGAGAAAATGCCTAATAGTTGTGACATTAAAAAAGAAAAGTGGGGGCCGGACGGTGGCGCTGGAGGTAAGGTGCCTGCACTAACCTAGGACGGACCGAGGTTCGATCCCCGGTTCCCCATATGGTCCCCCGTGCCTGCCAGGAGTGACTTCTGAGCGAATAGCCAGGAGTAACCCCTGAGCATCACCTGGTGTGGCCCAAAAACAAAACAAAACAAAAAAAAAGTGGCCTCTCTAAAGAATTATTGACTATTGATCTTTCTTGATTATATGGTTTCTTTAATTTTTTGGTTTTGCTTTGTTGGGGGTGGGCATATCTGACTGTGTGTAGGGATCATCCCTGGCAGTACTCAAGGGACCATATTCAGTGTTGGGAACTAACTATCATGTGCTATGCAATGCTCCATTCCTTGTATTATCTCTCCAACCCCAGGCCCTTCTCTTCCCCAACTATTGTGAAGTTTAGTTTCAGATTTTGACTCATAAAAGCAACTTCCTAGGTCTCCCTAACGAGGTGATAAATATCATTAAAAAGTTCTGATATTATATATTAGATATGTAGTGAATAAATCTTGTACTGGAAATTGAGGAAAACATTTTGACAAGTATCCATTTGTCTACTAAGGTAGGCCTGGTGAACCCTTTATAATGTTGTTTGTTTCTTCCTTGCTTAGAAAACACTGTGTGATGTGATCCTTATGGTCCAGGAGAGAAAAATACCTGCTCACCGTGTTGTCCTCGCCGCTGCCAGTCATTTCTTTAACTTAATGTTCACAAGTAAGTAGTAGAAATAAAATACAGCATTTTTTGGCCACAGAGATAGTACAGTGGGTAGATCATTTGCTTTGCATGCATCCAGCTTAGATTTAGTCCCTAGCACTCCAGATGGTCCCCCAACACCCCCCCCACCCCCAGGAGTGAACCCTGAGCACAGCTGGGTGTAGCCCAAAAAACAAAAAGGGTGGCATCCTCTCACCCAGGAGAATAAAAATAAGCCACTTTCACTGAAAGCAGTAAAGATGATGATTGATCCTAGGACATATGACCTTTTATTAGCCCTAAAGGTCTAATACAGCCTCTGGATTATTTTTGCTGCTATTTTTCTGGGTTTTTCTTTTTGTTTGTTTTTGTTTTTTTGCTTGGTTACTCCTGACTATGGCTCAGAAATTGCTCCTGGCTTGGAGGGGGGCATATGGGACACCAGGAGATCGAACTGTGGTCTGTCCTAAGTTAGTTGACTGTAAGGCAAATGCCCTACTACTTGCGCCACTGCTCTAGCCTCTATTTTTCTGTCTTTTTAAACATTTTTAGCTAATTTTTTTAAATGATGATCAGGAGTTTCTCTTGGCTCTGTACTCAGGAACTACTCCTGGTGTGCTTTGGGGATCATATGGAATGCCTGTGATCAAATCAAGGTTGGGTGTGTGCAAGGCAAGCACCCTACTAGCTGCACTATCACTCAGGTACTTTTTTTTTTAAAACTTTATTGATTGATTGGTCCTTGGGCCACACCCAGCGATGCTTAAGGGCTACTCCTGACTCTGCCTCAGAAATTGCCCCTGGCAGACTGGGAGACCTGATGGGAAGCTGGGGAATCTAACTGGGTTCCTCTAGGGTTCTCGACATGCAAGGCAAATGCCCTGCTGCTGTGCTCTCCTACAGCCCCATGTTGTTGTTTTTCTTAATCTCAGAGAAAAATGGCAAAGGAAACACATGAGTCTTTAAACATTTTATGTAGCAGACTAAATGGAATAAGACAGAAAATAGGAGTCATACTGTAAAGAAACCTAGATTTGGAGTTGAGAACTTGACATTGTTTTATGAACATGACCAGTTTTGACACTGGTGTTTATCCTTTTCTCTTTGATACACTAGAGTTTCGGTGATTATTGATACCTCTGCAAGCTCTCATTTTGACTTTTTTAAGTTTTAAGTGCACTAAAAGGAATTCAGTTATTTCTCACACTTAAGAGCCATCTCAACTGTGGAAAGCTAATTCACATTTATAATTTTATATCACTAATTGCAGATTGTTGGACTTTCTTAGATATTTTCTTCCACGGAAATCTATTATTATTCTCCATATTTAACATTGTTCAAATGTTCTTGTTTCTCATGCTATTTGTTTCTTCTCTTCATTTTAGCCAACATGCTCGAATCAAAGTCCTTTGAAGTAGAACTTAAAGATGCAGAACCTGACATTATTGAGCAACTTGTGGAATTTGCCTATACTGCTAGGTAATGGAAGGATGATTTTGCACTGAAGAGAAGTTTCAGGGAGCTGTAGTACATACTTTGCAGGCAGTATGTTCCAGAGCCCCTGAGTAGGAAGGATTGATATATTGAGTTCTCTGCTGGGTGTGGCTCCAAACTAGAATAAAAAAGGGCCATTTTTATTTTGGGAAGAGTACGGTTGGATTCTACCAAAGAATTGCCATGCAAGTTCTTGTGAGTGAAAAGCTACAGATTGAAAGAATTTGAGGATTCTATACAGTTCAAGGATTGAATTTTTTGATTTTTTAATCAATATAATAATATTAAATATAAAATTAAATATTAAATATAATATTATATTAAATAATATTAGATCAATATAATAATATTAAAAGCTAGAAAGATACATTGTATAGTACCATCACTTAATAGAAAAATAATATTCTTTACAAAATTTCTCCCCCACCCACCCAGAATTTCTGTGAATAGCAACAACGTTCAGTCTCTGTTAGATGCGGCAAACCAGTACCAGATTGAGCCCGTAAAGAAAATGTGTGTTGATTTTTTGAAAGAGCAAGTTGATGCTTCTAATTGTCTTGGTAAGAACTCAGTTCTCTACTGTTGACTAAAAGAGGTGTGGTTACACGGATCCTCATTTAGAAATATTCTCCTCTAGTGCATTTTGTAATCATGCATGTCAAGAGGTGCTTTAACGATATGCTTATAGCTCTGGGCAAGTGAGTCTGTTCAATTAGTGGCAAAAATCTACAAGATATAAACTGATTTTAATAGCAAGAATTGCAGCCTAGAATGGGGCTCAGCTTGCCCCTTGCATGAGGGAGGCCCCGGGATCTCTCTCTCTCTCTCTCTCTCTCTCTCTCTCTCTCTCTCTCTCTCTCTCTCTCTCTCTCTCTCTCTCTCCTCCCCCCCTCTCAATCTCTCTCTCAGGAGATGTGAGGTTTTACTTCATGTATCTTACATAAAGAGACAATGATTGCTTATGATTGCTTGCCTCTGTCTGCGAATTGTTCCATTGATCACACATGGGGACAGTGAGGTTATGTAATTTACCTGATATTAACACAAAACTCAGATATTGAGCTGGGATTAGGATGCACCTATTTTATCTGTAATCACACCATGCCACCTGCCACATTGTCACGTACATTTGCTCTTTTCTGCCATACAGTTAACTTTATGCTGGAACTTCAGGCATTAAGGATCTGCCTTCATGCTCTAGAGCAGTGGTCCTCAAACTATGGCCCCCATTTTGTTTCTTCACTTCAAAATAAGATATATGCAGTGTGCATAGGAATTTGTTCGTAGTTTTTGTTTTTACTATAGTTCGGCCTCCAATGATCTGAGGAACAGTGAACTGGCCCCTTGTTTAAAAAGTTTGAAGACGCCTGCTCTAGAGCTATTAATAAAGTGTTTCATATTTAATGTCAAGAAAATAAAGGTGGAGAATTCTAGAAAGAGTTCTAGAGTTGTGGTTTCCTTTCCACCCTGACATGATACTTAACAGCATAGGAGTGCACATTTGAATCTTGGAAATTTCATTTTCTTACTCTTCTTGCTTAATTGTAAGGGGAAGATGATCAAGAAGTGAGATCTGGGAAAGCAGGGAGGAAATGTAGAATTCAAGAGAACAGAGGAAAAACAGGCAGCTTCCCAAGCTCTAAATTGTTTTGGTTTTAGGATTACACCCAGCTGTGTTTAGGATTTACTTCAACTCTGTTCAAGGATCACTCCTGGCAAGACTTTGGGGACCATATGGGGAACCAAAAATTGAACCCTGAGTGTAACCAAGCACCCTACCTACTCTAATAGCCTTCTTTCCTCAAATTCTAACTTCTTTAACCCACAGCAGAACCCGAGTGGTGGGATGCTGATGACAAGAATGACAGAAGTCAGATGGAGCAGAGGGGCTCCCTGCGATGCCTAACAAGTCTTGCAAGACTTCTGATCTTGCATCTTTACATCTTTACATGATGTCCTATTTCACCAGGTTCCCCTCCTACTATACTGTTAGTGTATCTGGCACCTCCGTGACAAATGACAAATGAGAAAAGGCCTTGGAGTGCAGATGGGAAGAGAGCAAGGAGGAAAGGAAGGTGGCGGGAGTCAGTTGGCTTCATATCCAAAAAAGAACTGGCCAGATGGAGCAGTAGAGGAAACAGCTCTGCTGGGGAATATACTGATGGAGTTTTGTTTTGTTTCATTTTTTTGGTCACATTCCGTGGTGTTCTGTATTTACTCTTGGATTTATACTCAGGAATTACTCTTGGTGGTGCTCAGGGGACCATATAGAATGCTGAGTTCGAATATGTTTCAGCCACATGTAATGCAAGAGCCCCACTCACTATACTATCTCTCTGCCATTGATGGAATTTTTTTAAAGGTAGTTGAGGGTCCACAGAAGAGATCTGTGTGTTAGTAAATACGATACCAATATCTAATGTCATTTGCACATTAGAGACTCCCTTTAGCTCTCTATGCCAGAGTTCAGGGCACCTTCCTCAATTAAATTTATCTCCCAAAGATTTGTGTTCACTTCCCCTATTATAAGTAAATGTTCACACAAATTTTATTCTATAACAAGGATTACTTCAGGGGCTCGAGCGATAGCACAGCAGTACGGCATTTGCCTTGCACTTGGCTTACCCAGGATGAACCTGGGTTTGATTCCTGACGTCCCATATGTTCTCCCTCACCAGGAGCGATTTCTGAGCACATAGCCAGGAGTAACCCCTAAGTGTCACTGGGTGTGACCCAAAAAAAACAAACAAAAAAAAGGAATTCAAGAAAGTTTTTGGAAGGCAGTGACTTCAGCATCACTTCCCAACTTCCTGTACTTTAACTGTCTTTACCTGGGTGACCCAAACAGAAAGAAAAACAGCTGAGGTAGGGTGGATCCAACTGTACAACAACCTGATGCACATCTGTCCAGCATTTTAGCACTTAGCTTGCATCCGTGAGCCCTGGTTTAATCCCCAGTACCACCAATAAATGTATTTCAGTCATGGGGCTTCTGAGACCTGTTCTGAATTCTTGTTTTTTTGTTGTTGTTGTTGTTGTTCTGAATTCTTACCATCATGACAAGCTGGTAACCTGCTTCTTTCCCTGAACCCAGATCAAAAATAGCTAAGCCTAGGGCAACCAGACCTGATACAGACAAACGTCTTCTCCTGCTTTCTCTTTTTGTTTGTTTGTTTGTTTGTTTTTGGGTCACACCTGGTGGTGCTCAGGGATTACTTCTGGCTATGTGCTCAGAAATCGCTCCTCGCAGGCATGGGGGACCATATAAGGTGCCAGAATTTGAGCCAACCTCTGTCCTGGGCGGGCTGCATGCAAGGCAAACGCCGTGTCGCTGTGCTAACTCCAGTCCTCCTGCTTTCTTTTTAGCCCTGAGCCTGGTGCTCCCCATGAGCTGATTGAAGAAGCCTGTCTTGCCAGTTCTCTGCTGCCCAAATATCCTAACTGTTTGGCTTTGACAGCTGGTAGAATTGGGAAAAGATGCTACACCAAGTGATGCTACACCAAGTGAAAGGAAGCCCAGTAGTTTGAGGGAGAGAAAACCAAGTTAATAAACACCAGTCAAAAATATAAACAGACTTAATGTCAAACTTAATGTTTGTAGACAAACTTAATGTCAAAAATGAAAGAGGGGGGGGCCGAGTCATAGCACAATGAGTAAGGTGTTTGCCTTGCCTGCCTCCAACCCGGGTTCGATCCCTAGCAGCCCATCTGGTGCCTAGAGCCTGGAGTGATTTCTGCGAAAAGAGGCAGAAGTAACCTGAGTGCTGCCAGTTGTCACCAAAAAAAAAAACAAAAGGAAAAGTTGAAGGGGGCGCAATTTAAAACAGAAAGGATATAGCCGAGGATGCAGCTTAGTGATGTAACTTTGTTTCATATTTATGATGTCCTAAATACAATCCCTGGACCCTGCAAATAAAATGCATGAACACACACATTTTGTATATTCACCTTGTACACAGCTGCACCAGGTTCGAATCCCCAGTATCCCATATGGTTCCCCAAGCCTACCAGAAGTAATTTCTAAATGCAGAGCCAGGAGTAACCACTGAATGCCACTGGTTGTGGGCCAAACCCTTCCCCAAGAAAGAGAAAGGATAGAATGGAAGGTAGAAAGCCATGATTTTTCTATTAAATGCAATTAAATATAATTAAAAATAAAATGACTCCAAGAATTTTAAGATTTTATATTTAATATTTTTATTTTTAATCTTTAATGTTTATTTTTTTAAATAGTGTATTTAAACATGGGATTCTTTAATGTTTAAAGATTAGACATGAAACAATGGAAATGTAAAAGACATGGAATGAAGATACAAAGACATCAAAATTTTATATTTAGTGTGAAGTAGAAATTTCAAAAGGTACAATTGGCAGAAAGACAATTTTAACTCAAACAGCTTCAATTTTTCAGCTGGTATGCTAAGTACCTTACTTTTTTTAATGAATTGCTAGCAATTCCTTCTTTAAATAGACCGTTGCTATTTTACCTTTACAAATCAAGAGATCATCAGTATTTGGAGTAATGAAGGCATTGTGAAGCTGGGGAATCTGGTGGGAATGTACTAATGTCACTAGTTGTAAATTTTACGTGAATTGTATCTTCTCACATTAGAAAGACAATATAAACAGCTGAAGCTTTTCGAGAAAGGAGATGTAGTAGATTACCAAAATTTGATCATGAAAGCCTCTTGGTTTGGGTTGGGGCTTCATATGGCAGTGCTCAGTTGCAACTCCCAGTGGTGTTGGGGGACTAAACCCAGCGCGTCTATCAAGCCCATGCTCCGGCCATCTGAACCATTTCTCCAGCCCCATCTCAAAATCTTAGGTCTTAGATTTATTAATTCTTGTGGATCTGACTAGACCCTCCCACTGAAAGATGATGCTTGGTTTCTACTTGGCCATATGACTTGATTTTAGCACATGGCACTTTGGCAAGTGTGACTTTAGTCGAGGGTTGGAAAATGCTTATGCATTGAGCTTGCCTTCCTTTTCTGCTGGGAATTCCGCACCAAGAAAAGAAGACGAGAGACCTTTGAGGTGGAGATGAGCTATCTCAAAAAAGGTTCCCTCCACCAACCTGCCTGCCCATTAATAGAGAAATCAATGGAATTAATCTCTTCAGTATCATTCAGTCCCCAGTTGAGCAGCCTGCTGACTGCAAATATTAGCTTAAGAGCCAAGACCCATAAGTTGTAATAGTAAAACATTTGTGTTATTTCGTGTCACTAAGTTTTAGGTTTGTCTGTCCTGTAGGTAATAGTTAACTAATATAATAGTTATTTAGAAAAGAGATTCAGAATGTGTGAGTGCCACTCTATCTGAACACTTAGAAATTTTTCTAAATCATTTAGAAATCTACATTATTTTCCGGCATATAGGACAACCTACTTTTTCTTTTTTTTGGGGGGGGGGGTCACACCCGGCACTGCTCAGGGGTTACTCCTGGCTCTATGCTCAGAAGTCACCCCAGGCAGGCACGGGGGACCATTTGAGATGCCAGGATTCGAACCACCGTCCTTCTGCAGCAAGGCAAAGGCACTACCTCCATGCTATCTCTCCAGCCCCTACTTTTTCTGTTAAAATATAGTGTTTTGTTGTTGTTGTTGTTTTTGAGTCTCACCTGGCAGCACTTGGGCTATCCCTGGCTCCACACTCAGAAGTTGCTCCTGGCAGGCTCGGGGGACCATATGGGATGCTGGGATTCGAACCACTGACCTTCTGCATGAAAGGCAAACGCCTTAACCTCCAGGCTATCTCTCTAGCCCCACTACCTCTTTTTTTAATGACACCAAATGGAAATTAAAAACATAAGAGAAAAAGAGTAGAACCCTTGGGGTTTAATAAAGCTAGAATTTGGAGTGTCAACAATCATGTTACATTTGTCATTTGTAGTGAGAGATTTTTTAAATTGTGATCTACTTTGAGAGCAGGGAGAGAGGGCTCCCCCAAGAGCAGCTGACTGG